>SNQJ01S0109557.1:0-38330 GCA_010110895.2 Picea sitchensis
TGGTGAGATCTAGTTCGCCTCACATAGATCTTACCCAGTTTTATGAAGAATTGTAAGCGCGTGGCGCCAGGAATACAGAACTACCATAATAAAAGAGCCAAGAGACAAATATTTGTGGACGTAGCCCAGGAGGGGGTGATTCACGGTAATACTTGTGTAATATGTTGAATGTATGCATGCCTCTTCTTTATTTCAACAATTAATGGTTAATCTTGATGAATTAGTTAGCACATTATTATGAATATGTTTATACTTTGCTGGAATTAAACTATGAAATATACGTATGCGACTTCCATAAGTAAGTAGTTTACCTTACAGCTCACAATACCTGGCTTTAGTCAAGAAAAACCTATCCCCTACTCTTTCCTAGGCTATAAACACCTGAGTCTTATAGTCACCTATTTAAAGCTATCTCGGGTGAGACTGCGCAGTACCTTCTGGGTGTTGTGTTGCCTTCTGGTTTACCAGGAGGGTCGATAGTTTTAGAGGTTTTGTTGGAACCTCGAATGACATGAACCCTGGGTCAATAACTCAGACAACCTGAGAAGGGAAATAGTAAACCAACAAATGGTTTCGTTGTCGTGTTAAGAGGAACAAGAGAGGACTGAGTAGATGAGATAGAACGATTAAGAATCGAAGGAGCAAACCAGAAGGGAAATGAGCCATTAGAAGGGAATGTTGAGACCTTGGAACCCCACGATAGAAGAAATCGAGGGCTGGTTGAGAACTAAAGAGCTAGATTTTGCATAGAAAGAGAATAGAAACCCCAGGTTCACATCGCGTAAATACCTGGATAAATATGTATTTATGGATTTACACGAAGTCCTTCTTTGTGATTTTATGCATCTACTACAGGAGTGGATATTAAGGTTAAAAGATAACCATGCGAAAAACCAGATTCAAAATATAGATTGGACTCCAGTACAGATCCAACAACTGCAGTAGGTGAAAAACAAATTCACCCGCGCAGTCGACTTTTGTCTTAACAGTATTGTGGCATTCTTTATCACAAAATTTGTGGTAGACACAACAAAGTCATACAGTGAAGCCGAGAAAGAGTTCTTACAAGGACCCAGAGGAAGGTACATACGATCACTGTATACTTCTATAAAGATATTTCCATATAACAAAGGTGTAATGATAATGGAATTACACAGCTAGACTTCCCTGCATGCATGGGGGAAGGGGGGAAGACATGCATGGGGGAAGGAGGGAAGCACTGACACAGAGAGGAGGAATAGAAGGAGGGCAGGATAAAGAGAAGAAATAAGAGGAACCCTTGGACCCAATCTTGATGGATGACGACTATATTAAGTGGATCTTGGCATCATCATGAATGATGTGTAGTAGATCACTCTACCAATATAAGGTGAATACCAAAAAGAGAGTCGTAGCCGAGAGGGAGGGATTGGAAAGAGATGAGGAAGAGGTAGAGGATATTTGGGCTATGGAGCAGATTGATGAAATCCTGTGTGCCATGTATGAGAGGAAAACAAGAGGCCCAAGAACAGGAGGAGAAGACAGCCATCCCTTTAATATTAATGTCAGTGTGAAACCGATAAACCCATGTGCGACCAATACACCAAAGAGAACACCACCATTTAGACAACCAAAGTTCGGAGGAAGTCTGACAACAGGAAGTAAATCTACAAAAAGAGAAACAACTAGAGGCGACAGTTCAGGCAACCTTAGTCAAGTATCTACACCGTGTGGAGGAGGGAGTAGCTCAGTATTTGGAATGGAAAGACACGATCCTACTATCATATTACCAGAGTTTCAAGGAGAAGCATCAGAAGACCCTGAGAAACATCTGTTCATTTGCGCAAATATATGGGAAGAAAAGAAGATCACCGATGAAGACACCAAACTCATGTAGCTAGCGATCACGCTAAGAGATTGAGCACTAGACTGGTACATGTGTCTAGACACAAACAGTGTTCCCGAAATGACAAGGACATTGGAAGACATTAAGAAACTATTGATAAATGAGTTCCAAAATCCGAGCTCAGAGGATCAATACATGAATGAGATGATTGAAATAAGACAGAAACTAGAAGAATCGTTATGGGATATTGATCAAAGGTTCAAGCGATTAAAAGGGAAGTTAAAATACCTTATGACCGATATGCAACATCGACACCTGTTTGTCAACTCACTATTCCCACACTTAAAATATCCATTATGATAACAGAAGTTTCAGACGCGGCCAGAGGCTCTGCAGGAAACCTTGCAATTGGAAGAGAATCCGTACCAACAGACAGACCCGGCTATCGAAGAACTAAAAGAGGATGTGAAGAAATTAGCATTTCAGCTGAACCAAAATAAGAACAAGGACAAATGAGAAGCAGTTTGGTGCACTACCTGCAGGACAGAAGGACACCATAAGAATGAATGCCCAACATTCGCACAGTATATGGTGATAGGGATACCAAACCCACTACCACAGGGAGGATTATGGTGTGAAGTATGCAAGAAACTAGGTCACGACCCTTACCACTGCATGATGATGTAGAAATACCAAATAGTACCAAAGAACTCATATTGCAACTTTTGCAAGTCATTTGGCTATGAAGACAAAGATTGTCGAACTATGGAGCTGATGTGGGAAAGAACATCAAATGCATACAGGGTACAGGAAGAAATCATGACTAGGCAAGAAGCACCACAGTTCACTCAAGCCCCAGCCCCATACAACACTGCATAGCAGTAGTATAATACTGTTCTGCAACCATACAATAACGCACAATCACAGTACAACCTGACACAACCCCAGCACAATAACACACATTATAATTAGGGACCACAGTATAACATGCCATGAGGTGATCGCGCAACTTATAGAGGAGAAGGATGAGCTAGAGGAGGTTTCAGACATGGTAGAGGACCAGTCACATGTCACAATTTCTAGCAACTAGGACATTATGCAAAGGAGTTCCCACTGCCACCAGTGACTTGTATGTATTGTCGCGCATCGGACCACGATACGGAGGAATGCCCGACATTACTTGTAAATATCCAGGAAAAAAGGAATCAAAATAACCAAAATGTTAAATGGATTTCATTCGAAGCAAGGGATGACAGATGGAACACCAACATAGTCACTCGAGGAGGAACGAAACCCAGAAATGACGTTGTTCAACAGGAACCAACGCAAAACCAATGGGTAAAGAAGAAAACTGAACCCAAGAAGCAATTCGACATGCATAAGGAGAAGGAGATCTTTAAAGAAGACCAACAAGAATTCTAGAAGGAGAACATTGTGCTGACTATACAACAGAGACATGAAGCTTCAGAATATGAAATGTCGCCATCACTGAACCATACCAACAGAATACAACCGAAGGAATAAGTAAGTACTACCAAAGACTTTTTTCAATCATGCTTCAAAATGCTAAATGATCCTTCATCTATCAAAATATTGCAAAACATCCTAGAAAAATGTAGTAGTGAGACAAAACAAAAGCCAGAATTGAAAACTGTCAACCACCTACACACAAGAAGAAGAACAAGTAGGGAATTTAGACTAAATGCTAACATTGGGGATTTCAATATGGGAGATATTATACTAGATCTAGGATCCGAAGTGAATGTACTACCAAAAGATACATGGCAATGCATGGGAGAACCTACGCTGGGATACTCAACTGTTCAATTAAAGCTAGAAAATCAACATAGAGTCCTACTAATAGGTAGACTGAAAGGAGTGACAGTATATTTGTATGGTGTGTGCACTAAGGTAGACTTTGAATTCATTAAAATAGTAGAAGACACAACACCTTACCTGGTGCTACTTGGTCTGGATTGGGCATTCGACAACCAATCCATAATTAACTTAAAAACTAGAAAAATGACATTTGAGTTGGGGGACTACAGGTTCATAGCCCCACTCGACCCATCAGAAAGAAAGAGTTTCATAGAACCCACTTGTCTGGATTTAGAAGAGATAGTCCAGTTGTACAGAACAACTGCACACGATGCAGACTACATAAACCCAACTACAGATGGGGTACTCAGTTGGTGGAGCATTACTTCATGTATAGTAGACTCAAACACCGGGTTAGAAAAGTGGCAACAAAGACTACACTAAGTATCCATGAGAAGGTACGCTAGAATAGACTGCGCAATAAGGTGGATTGGCACAGAAATCAGAGAACCACCTAGTTTTTACGGGCTAAATGATTTGGAAACTTGCTTGACACAATATGAAGATGAAGTACTAGAAAACCAGAGATTACTAGCACTAGATTTAGCACTAAAGGCTACACCATCAATATGGTGGGGTGCACACAAGGAAACTATCACAGATTGGTACCAAAGTAAGTTATTACTGTGCATAAGGTTCAGCGCAGAAAATATAGGTAACAAACAACAAAAATATGATGGACTAGGCACACCAACAGAACACTTGGAGGCATGTAAAACACTGTGGAAAATGATGCCACTGGAGGAATGGTCTCACCACTTCATTCATAATCTAGAGGGCATACCAACGAATTGGTATATGGGCCAGGAAATGCGTAAAGGAACCAAGACATGGGTGACACTCCAATAGAACTTTACATTCACTTTCTCATTCGAGCATGAGAACCCCAACATGGACACAGCCCTGAAATGGATCAGAGACATCATATTCATTAAAGAGCAAGAAGTAGAATCTATCACAAAGGTACAACAGAAAAATTAGAAGACAGTCAAGGATCTACTATCATGCTACCACGTACAGGAGGAAGCATTGGATGAAGATGATTCGTGTGACATTCAGATCGAAGAAATCGAAGGCGAGAGAGATGTGGAAGGACCACCCTTAGAGTCAGAGGTCATCTCTGTGCCAATCAAGATAAATAAGGTTAGCATAGGGACTGTCGAGCAACCCAAAATGTTCAACATTGGAGATTACTGGGACGAACAGACACTAGAAAGTATCACATAATTGTTTCACGAATATAGTGACCTTTTTCCCACAACCTTTACAGATATGAAAGGCATAGACAGAGAATTAGGAGAAATGAAGATACCACTTGGACCTAATGTGAGACCCATTAAACAAAAACCATATATATTGAACCCCATATATAAACAGAAAGTTAAATACGAGATCGACAGGATGCTCGAGGTTGACATCATTGAGACAGTCGAAGAATCAAAATGGATAAGCCCGATGGTAGTAAAAGAAAATAAACAAGGAAGAGGGATCAGGATATGCGTCGACTTGAGGAAGTTGAACGATGCATGCCTACACGACCCATTCCCCACATTGTTCATGAATGAAGTACTCGACAACATAGGAGGCCACGAAGCCTACTCATTCACTGATGGATTCTCAGGATATCATCATATTAAGATAGCACAGGAGGATAGACACAATACCACATTCATGACAGAATGGGGATCTTATCAATATAGAGTCATGTCGTTCGGACTGAAGAATGCACCTGCGATATTTTCTAGAGTTATCATCGTAGCATTTAAGGAATTCATCCATCAATTCCTCGAATTATACCTGGATGATTGGACAGTGTATAGCTTACTAAAAGACCATGTGGAAGTTTTACGACTGATGTTAGAACAATGCAGACAGTGCCATATATCACTAAATATCAATAAATCCATATTTGGAACACCATTTGGGATACTATTAGGACACATAGTATGCAAAAAGGGTTTGCTAGTGGATCTAGCCAACTAAGAGAAACACTAGGACATATGGGATATTACAGGAAATTCATCAAAGGATACACCCAGATTACAACGCCAATGGAAAAAATGTCAAGGAAGGATACAAAGTATCAATGGAATGATGAGTGCCAACACGGTCTGGATACCCTGAAGGAAAAGATGGTCACCGCACCAATATTGGTATTTCCATATTGGGAGAAGACATTCCATGTACATGTAGATGCATCAACGATAGCACTTGGAGCTATATTAGCGCAACCAGGAGCAGGAGACTTGGATCACCCGATAACATTCGCAAGAAGAAAATTATCAGAGTCTGAACATAATTATAACATGACAGAAAGAGAACGCTTAGCTATGTTTTATGAACTACAAAAATAAAGACATTACCTATTGGGAAAACACTTTAAGATGTTTATAGATCACTCAGCCCTGAAATACCTAGTCAACAAGCCAATGTTGGGGGGGAGAATCTGTCGATGGTTATTTCTATTTCAAGAATTTGACTCTGAGGTAATAGTTAAACTCAAAAAACTGAATGTAGGACCTGACCACCTATTGAGGGTCACAAATGGAGAGGAACCAACGAATTTAAAAGACAAATTTCCAAATGCATAGCTATTCTCAGTACATATTGCTGACGATTACCTCGCAGAGATCATATAGTATTTTAGAACAGGTACTGCCCCACAATAATATACCACTGCGAAGAAGAAGAAACTGGTAGTCTGTGCAGTTGATTATTGATTGATCGCAGGACATATATACAATATGGGTACAAATAACATCTTACGAAGATACGTACTAGAACACGAATGACCAAGAATCTTAGTGGAATCCCACGAGGGAATAGCAGGAGGGCACTACACAGGAAACACTACTGGGCAGAAGGTACTACGCGAAGGATTATGGTGGCCAACAATCCACAGAGTCTCGAAAGAGTATTGTCAGCAATGTGATGTCTGTCAAAGGGTAGGCAAACCCAACAGAAGGGACGATATGCCACTACGACCGCAAGTGAGACTTCAGGCATTCGAAAGATGGGTGATAAACTTTGTGGGACCCATTAACCCACCATCCAAAAGAATGGGGGCGAGATATATTATCACCGCGATGGAATACCTAACAAGATGGGCGAAATTCGCACCAGTAAAAGATTGCAGTGCAGAGGAAGCTGCACACTTTTTGTTTGAACAAGAAATTACTATATTTGGGTGCCCAAGAATTTGGATGAGAAACCAAGGAACACACTTGATAAACAACACCATCTGAGTGATGCTCAAAGAGTTTGAAGTTCATCACCAAAAAATCCCACCGTATCATCCATAGGAAAATGGCATGGTAGAAGCCTTCAACAAAATTCTAGAGAATGCCTTGACAAAGATATGTAACATCAATATGGATGATTGGGACCTCAAAGTACCAGTAGTGTTATGGGCGTATAGAACCACTTGCAAAAATTTAACAGGCCACACACCATTCAAACTAGTCTATGGTCAAGAAGTAGTAGTGTCGTTAGAATTTTTAATACCCAGTCTACGTGTAGAAACTATCAAACACATGATAGAACGAGGCACAGTACAAGAAAGACTGAATCGGTTACTGTTGATGGAGGAAGACCGAATCTTGGCAGGATTCCACCAACAAGTACAAAAATCAAGAGAAAAAACTTGGCACGACCAACACATCAAGAGGAAGATGTTCAAGGAAGGAGATCTAGTATTTCTCTATGACAGTAAATCGTTGCATCACCCAGGAAAGCTCAAAATGCATTATCTAGGACCATACGAGGTAAAATCTATCACGGATGGAGGAGCTATATAGTTAAGAGAACTAGCAGGCATATACCTCAGAGGAATTTTCAATGGAAGCCAGATGAAGCTGTACAAGGACAGTCAACCACCCACCGCGCAGTTAAAAACAAAAACAAAAAAAAAACAAGCCACATACAAAACACGATGCCAGCAAAGGAAACGATAACAACCATATTGAAAAAGGAAACAAGAAGAAAAAGGAAAGTCGAAAAAATCAGGCTGACAGGAGAGGAAGAGTTAAAGCAAGGCAAGGCTAGATGGGAGGTCACATTAAACGTGCCAACTCGAGACAGTAGAGAAGGTGAAATGGCAAGTACAAAACCACCACAGATGCATTGAACCCATAGTTATGGTGCATTAATTTCATGATGGAGGAAGCATCCTCGACAAGATTCATGACGATCCCATACAACACACGAGCATAGAATCAATTAGTCTATTCGCGAAAGGACAATAGAAAAAGAGCAACAGTAGCTAGAATGAATAGAGTGAAACCACAGAGATCACCGAAGCCATTTGAACTTAGAACATGTTTGACAGACACCATTATGGCACCACTGAAGCTCACAGAACAAGACCAGAAAACCAGATCAACTAGGGTTCAAACTAGGTCACGAGGATCACTGGAAGAAAATGAACAACAACCACCAGAGATTGTCGATATTGACTAAATCCTGTCGCCAGAGGAAATCCCAGTAGAGTCCACACCAATACTAGAGGAGAATCCACAACCAAAAACAGAGGCCATGGAACATGATACACTAGTAGCGGTGCATGAGCCTCAGAAAAAAGAAGAAGAAACCCTCTAGGAAATACCACTGGAACATACCAAAGTAGTCATGGAAGTGAACGGAATGACACAACATATGGGAGAAGAGGAGAAAACAGACGAGACGCAAGCACCCAACTTAGGTTACCCAACTAAGGAGATTGTTGGAACTACTTGGGCATGGCCAAAGTGGATGACAGAAGAACAACCAGGAGTTGTTGAAACTTTGAGCCAGCCAACACAGCAGGAGGACCGAGTTTAGATCCCGAGCTCACCTCAAAATAAACCGACTGTAGAGATTGTGCTACCTCACATACCAGAGGGAGTACAGGTGGACCCACAACTATTGGGTCACGTCGGAAAGATCAAATATTCCAACCATGATTTAGCAGATGAAACCAAATATCCAGATCTTGCACCACAGGTCTTTATGCAGAAAATAGTCGTGAACCAACTCGGAGAAACCATCACTCAGCCACACCAATGAGCAACTAAATAGGACAGAACATGAATTCTAGTATTGTTGAATATACCACACTTTGGCAGAGGCTAATATGAGTCAACATGCATCAAGAAACTGTTAGCAGTTACGCATGGAGGGGATATATGGCTGGACAAACCCATCCCCATAACTGCCAAACTTATCATGCAGATAACAGGCCTACCCACCGGGGGTATGGATCCCACACTGATTCGGGACGATAAGTCCAAGGAAAAATCATTGGAGGAAGAGATGAAGAAGAAATATGGCACCGATAGGGGAACAAGAGGCATTATAATCAAATTGATCAACAATGCCTCAACGCAAATGGGCACGAATATCTTAGCCTGGAAACTGCTAAGAAAGTGCCGCAAAGATGAAGTACCAGCAGGAGTCATTCTTGTTGCAGCTCAATGCACAGAAGGCACCTCCATGAGTTGGGCACCATACATATCCAACTTGTTCCAAGTAGACTGAAAATACGTGCAGGACGCAGATACAAAATTTCATTACTCATGGTTGATCACTCTCATAGATTTCATGGGATGGCGAGAGCCAGAATATGTCGTCTTTTGTACCACACCACAACCAGGAGGAGCAAGATATCGTGTCCTGAGATCCGCTCCACTAGCAAAGAATAAGAAGGGGAATGGAATTGTATTCAAATATTACCTACAGGAGATATAGGAAGCCATCAGTCGAGCATGAAGAATAACACCAGAGGCTATCACACGATACGGGGGCATTGCCAATTTCTGGGCTAGGCGAAAAACCATGTGGATAAAACAAAGGCAGGATCTGGATAAAAAATGGCTATAGATGCACTATTATGTCACCAAGGGAGATATCGACATGGTCATCAATGAATGGCCTGATGAATGGAGGATTCCAACCATACCCAGAAATGTATCGGGACAAACAACAGAAGGAGGGGTTGCCCAGGTGAAAACATGGCCTCCATAAATCCCGGTACCCAAGAAATGAATAATGGACCAAGCCAAGTCGGCTCAGGTAGACGACGGCTTAGATCAGTCGGGGACCTAGAAGGGCAGGACATAAACCACTTAGCTGACCAATGGACAGTGAAAACCGACCGAGGGAGCACAGGAAACCCCATCACACAGGAACCATGGGGAACTAAGAGACCAACGGTACAGGACGCAGGTGTGCGCAAGAAAATGAAGGCACAACAAATGCCACTGGACTACACCATCATGGAGGATGATGGAGAGATGATTTCTAGAATGGTCCAAGACTACCTCGCAGAGGATTTCGATCATGTCGTGCTCCATAGGGATAAGTTGCAGAAGGAAATGACATAAATGGGATAGCTCCTTAAGAAATTCGGGGAAGCCCAGATCATGAGTAGCAATAGAGGCATTGAGTCATCGACCACACAGACCACAGAAAGGGTGGAGGTAGAAGAATGTGACCCAATTATTTTGATGCCACATGCACATTCCACAGTCTACATAAAGCCTAGCATGATGCAAACGGATGAAATTGTGGAACATACACCACTTAAGGATTTGGATCATATCCAATTGGTCTTGACATGGATGCCATCAAGAGAATTACACAAACTATAGGTTAGCATTGACCACGAGATGCAATCACGATCACATAAAAACTTAGTTGAGCTACAACAAGAAATAAAGAAGTGGGAAGCGCTGGAAAAAAATTGTGCACAGAACAAATCTGAAACTCGGGAGGAGAAAGAATGCAGAAACGAGCTGGAACGCAGAGTGGAAGAAATTTTTGGGAAACTTCCAACTACTGCATAAGGAAACAAACTCCCAGCCATAGAAAATACTGACTAGATTGTGCAGGAATTTGATCAGTATCAAAAGGATATCGATACTCCCTATAGATATATTAGACCGACAACTCCACCAGTAGTGAAGGAGAAAAGGAAGCAGGAAGAAAAAATGCACCTACAGTAGCTAGAAAAATAGGTCAGCACAACAACCAACTTGCTGGATAAAGCAACGCAACTTTGGACAAGGCTGGAAGAGGATCCAAAAGTCCAACACTAGGACAAGGAGGAGGAGAGGATCAATGCAATGATCCAAGAACTCAAGCAACAACAGAATACCATACCAATTCTAGAATGGATCAAGGGAACGCAAGGGTTGAATAAGATACAAGCAGAACTTATCATTGTGCAAACACAGAAACATGAGCATCATGCTCAAATAGAACCATTGCAGGAATGAGTAGCAGAAATACTTGAGTAGGCAGAAGAAGCCGGAAACCAAACAACACAGACTTATCTAGAATGTGCAGGACTGGTGAGTGAGGAAGTGGTAGCTCAGACAGTCGACACCATCAAGGAGAAAACCACGCAGGCACTAACAAAAGCAGCAAAGTTCCAAGAATAGTTCCAGACAATCACCAAGGATATTGAGGAAGCACAGAGAAATTAGGTGACTCGAGACGAGTCACATGTCAGTGTTGGGGGCTTGTTGGAACCAGGCTGAAGGGGAAATAAGAACGATTGTTGCAAAGAAAGCGTGCAAAAAACTGAAGTAACAATTAGAAAAAGAACAACACGCATGCATGCAAGAAAGCGTGCACAAAGGAAAGCAACAACTAGAGGAGGAACAACACACATATGGGAGAAAGACCTAATGTAAGAAGGGTTAGGGTTTTGGTAATATTCTGTAAAAGTATGAAGAGACTGAAATGTATAAATATATATACGGAAGTATCATATAGGGTTGATTATTGTTATTGTGATGGTTGTTGTTATAATTGTTGTTGAGGGTTAGGCTTTGTTGTTATTTTAGCTGTGTGAACCAATTTTGTAAGTTGTTGAACAAAGAAGATACGAGGGAAGGTAGATATGAGGATTAGACCATAGGCTGTGGATCCTGGTGCGATCTAGTTCACCTCACATAGATATTACCCATTTTTGTGAAGAATTGTAAGCGTGTGGTGCCAGGAATACAAAACTGCCATAATAAAAGAGCCAAGAGCCAAATCTTTGTGGACGTATCCTAGGAGGGGGTGAACCACGGTAATACTCGTGTAATATGTTGAATGTATGAATGTCTCTTCTTTCTTTCAACAATTAATGGTTAAGCTTGATGAATGAGTTAGCACATTATTATGAATCTGTTTATATTCTATTGGAATTAAACTATGAAATATACGTATGCGACTTCCAGGGAAAAGTATTTTACCTTATAGCTCATGATACCTGGATTTAGTCAAGAAACCCCTATCCCCTACTCTATCCTAGGCTATAAACACCTGAGTCTTATAGTCACCCATTTAAAGCTATCTCGAGTGAGACTGCGCAGTACCTTCCGGGTGTTGTGTTGCCTTTTGGTTTACCGGGAGGGCAGATAGTTTTAGAGGTTTTGTTGGAACCCAAATGACATGAACCCTAGATCAATAACTCAGACAACCCGAGAAGGGAAATATTAAACCAACAGAAGCACACACATACACATGTACATACATTTGTAAAGAAATGTGATCCATAAGACAATACAATATGTAAATATATATATGTCAAAAGTGTCAGAGTACATAGGTGGGCGTGAACACCTAAAAAATAATAACCCATATACATCACGGGGCTTATTCCCTAAAAAATATACAAAAAGTTCCCCCGACACATAATGAGTCCATCCTATTTAAGTTCGAGGCCTATTTTCCTTGTCGTAGTGAACAACGGTGTTAGCCAAATGCCAGAAAAGTTGGACCCAAGTCTATGGCACCCCAACTACATGAGGATGCACAGATGGTGGGAGATCCTCGATCTCGACCACGATAACTACATGAGTGAGCATGGTGAGGTTCGCCTCTACCCATATCAAAAATCTCTCAGCCTCTCCAACTGGAGGTCCCCCTATGGATGTTGGTTTTCCGGCTACTGCTGGTACTGCCTCTGGTCAAGGACATCGTCGAGTCCTTGTGAATTCTGTCAGGTGCACTAGTCCCATATCAATACATAAAAGATACATAGTTTTCAATACTCTGATGCATATAAAAATGATATCTATCTATCTATCTATCTATCTATCTATCTATATATATATAAGAAACTAAAAATTAAATAAATTTAAAAACACATACCTAGATCTCCTTGCTCCTCTCCGGGAGGTATGGGCATGTCCAGATCTCTGGAGAAGTTGATTCCAGCGTAGGGGTATTCCTCTATCACTGGAATCTGTCATACCCACCAGTCAAAGAACTTGTCATCGAAGGCATTTATGGTCCTTCCTCCCCCCTTTCATGGCAAAAATGTTTCCCATTTGCATACCATTGGGAAGGAGGCCACATGCCCCCATACAATCTCTCTGGGACTCAAAATGGGCACCCTATTAAAGAAAACACATTCTTTGTAATTGAAAGACACTCAAAGCAAGAGACTAATCCTTCAAAACCAAACAAAGCAAAGATGGTTGTAATTGAAAGACACTCAAAGCAAGAGATTAAACCTTCAAAACCAAACAAAGCAAAGATGGATAAAAGAAACTCAAAGAATGTCAAGAAGACTGTGTACCAGATCAACATGGGCTCCAAAATTTCAATCCAGTTGATCAAATAAAAAATGGGCAATCAAAAGATGACAAGACCCAATCCAAAAAGTTTACAAACAAGTTCACTGCCTAGTAATGGGAAAGGCACAAGTAAGAATTAGGTATTCTCATTGCAGGCTAGATACTGTGAAGGCAGAGAAGGTCGCATTGAAATGAATGTAGGGTGCTAACATCAAATGATTCTCAGAGGGCCATAGAGAGGTACAACAGTGCCAGAAGGTTTGTAATCAAGAAAAATTGGAAAAGGGACAAAATTTGAGTGAACTTCGCACTCCAGAGAACTGGATGATCTCCCACTGCACTGAGACCAGAAAATAAGCAATCAAAGAAAGTGGAACTAGACTAACTAGGAAACAATCCATTTCCTAGTGGAGTCTCCACCTTTGTTATTGATAAATCGGTAGGTGCTTAACACTAATCGATCTCCCTAGATCCACCTAGATCTAGAATGCAAACACACCGTAACATGATACTTTCCTTTAAGTTTTAGATATTGAATTTACTAATCCAAAGAGGGATGGGTGACATACCGCTTAAACAATCAGTCACCATTTCCATCCTAGTTCATCTTTAAATGCTCATACAATGATGATCTTGGAAAAGAATGAAACCAACCAAAGTGGATAGCAAAAGAATGCATAAACTCAATATAAACCCGTCCATGTGATCAAGGAATCATAGAATAAAACACAACAAGATTTATAGAAAGAATCATATTATCAGATCATATTAATGAAAGAGAGATTACAACCATGGACTTGATGTTGTATGTCCCTTCCAACCATCCTTCGCTCCCACACACTTTCACTCCAAGAATTCCTCGAGCAATGCATCGGATAATATTCACAATCCATCTTGACAAAGGAAAACTCCAAAGACACTCCACCCAAGCTAATAATTCCAAGCCAACCAACTTAGCCCTCTCCATGAGCTCCTCTCCTTTTATAAGTTGAAAAGGATAAGGTGAGAAGGGTTAGGATGATCCCACTAAATCATGAAAGCCAGTAAGATCCAAACCATTCGATGCCACCCTCACCATGGAAGTTTCTCCTTCTAGAAGACTTAAAACGCCATTTTTCCCACATGTAAGCATTCTCACACCCTACTTATAGAGCAGACTGTGAACTCCTCACGACCTAAATATGATGCAATCTATGAGAATCAGGCATTCTCACAACCCCTAGCTATAATGTACCAAAACCTCTTTTATAGGGTTTTTACAAAGGAAATGCAACTTTTCCTGAGAAAGTTCTCCCTTCTCGTGAACTCGCCAATGACCCCTCTAAAGGAAACATGTAGGTTTACATCATTAACCATCATAGGGATGACAAAATAATGTGTAAATAGTTGGTGGCATACTTTGGCAAGGTCAAAATGTTAATGGTTATGCAAATCGTTACATGGAATTTGGATTATGCTATGTTGCGCTTCTGTTAGGAAGGTGGTATGGTTTTATTATTTTGTTGTGTTGATATTCCTCATGCATGGGCTGATTAATGGTGTTAATGGAGTGGCCTGCTGTATTGTTGAGGAAATGATGTGGGTGGAGCGATGCATTTATCAGACCGCCACCTTTACCCCTTCCCGCTGGCCTCCACCCTAGTCGACTATTGTTTGATATTGCTGTTGTGTTCGCACTCCGGATTTTTGGCAAGGTGAAACCACCACCACCCTCCCGTGATATATGATTTCGATTAATAGTTATGTCTCTTTTGGCCATTCTTTAATTCACTTTGGTTATGAAATAATTTTGGCTTAGTTGTGTGGTTTTTAGTTTTGTCCCTAATTACCTAACCGTAGGTGTAATTTTGCCGTAATAGTTTTAAGTTCAGCGATGTTGTTAGTCTTCATGGGTGATAGCTTTTGTTACCACTATGTTTTGTTGAAGGGTTTTTTAAATCATGGATGGATGATTGCCTTCATGATTCTTGGGTTTAAACGTGTTTCTGTCTCTTTGTTTCGACATTGTCAAGGAACTGTCTCTCATTCACAAGTGAATCATAATTCTCCTATGCATACACCTTTGGCCTCAAATTCTCAATCAGAGTTAGTTTTGTTCCTCTTGTGAAGGCTACCATGCAAACCCTTAACCCTCTAGAATGGAGCTGCATAGGGAAACCACGAGTCTGCCAAGATGTTCCTAGTTATTGTGGTCTATTACTTTGAATACGAGCTCACTGGTCGTATAGAATTTGTGTTGGTATGGATTTTGTCACTACCTTTGTGATAATAGCATGAACCTTACATTTCCAATTTTCACTTCTAAAAGTTCACAATTACCGGTGTCAAAGAAATCGCAGTTTTTAAATGGAAGGGCCTTTGCCTTTTTCAATTGGATGCGTGGGTATAAACAACTACCATGGCTTGTTCATTCGATTGATTTTTTCTACCATAGTGGTGAATTTTTTGTTTATGTACAGTCACTAGTTTTTCAATTATGGTGATTTCCTATTCATGGTTGACATTGGTCACAAATGATTAGGGTTGCTCACACATGTCGCGTCTGCATATGGTGTTTTTCAAATGAAATAAGAAAGTGATACCATGGGATTCCCGGGGCCAAAATGACAATTGAACTGATAAATTTATAATGGGCATATCCACCTACATCCCATGTTGTTGGTTGAATAAGCCCAGGGCTTATTCTAATTTCACTCATTGAATCATGGTGTGAATTAAATGAACCAACCACTTATTAATGTACACAACCCCAACAAGATATGTTGAGTTATTGGCACGATTGTGTGTTTGTTGTGACAAGTGGAAATGTTGTATTGTGGAGTTTGGTTGGTTGCACTCTATATGTAGTATGGATAGTTTGTTTTATACTCAATGATACCCTCATAGTTTTAAGCATGTTGTTTATTGAAATTGACCACTATTGATGACAAGCATGTTGATTATATATTTGGCTCATTTTTTAAGTCACATTGAGATGTTTTGTTTTACAAAGGCATGGTTACATTGCCTTGGACATTTACCTCTGCAAAGCCTGTGTCTAAATGATGACTACTGGTTGTATAGTCGCATTGTCATTTCAGTCGTGGCATGTGAGTTTTTGATTATTTTTATCTTTCTACTACTTATATATATGGGAACAAATATCATTACAACTACTGGCTCTATTACATAAATAGTGATTTCATTATTATTTTGGAAACGCTACTTTTAAATATAGATGTGGATTGGGGAAATGTATGGAAGTGGTGGATGTTAATAATTACAGATTGGGAATGAGCGTTGTTGTTGGATATTATAAAATGAAGAGTGTGTGAATAAGGGGAAAATGACCTCTTAAAAATTGTGTGATATACTTATGTTTTTTAATGGCAATCAGGTTGGATATTAATGGACACTGAAATTAGGAAAATACATAGGAATTATGACTCAGTCATTTGATTGTTTGTTGATGCATATTTTTCTTACTCAAAATATGTTATGGATTGCTTCATTTTGAATAATATCATGAATAAGAATGTTTTACCCTCTCATTATCTCATTTTACACTCCACTACAACCCCCTCACATATTACATATTCATTTTGTTCACTCCCCTGCTCTGATATTGATTACAGCCAAGAGATTTTTTGTGTTAAATGGATGAAGTGGAAGTATCTTGCGGATTGTAGTAAGGTTTATTGGGATGATTTATACTGATTGTTGTTTTCATTGAGCAGTGACAATATTTTCTCCCCATTCATTATATCATATTTTCGCCAATACAAACCCTTCACGTATCCCAAAAACACATTGTTTCACCCACCTTCCTGTTCATTGATTAACGTTAGAACAACTTGTATGGATTGGATTGCATGATCCTCGATACATTATGAGCCAAATCTATTTTATATATTTTTGAGGAGTTGTCATGCATGGTTATTTAAAACACTATTTTCTAATCAAACACACATGCAGGATGAGTTTTTCACAGGCTTTCATGGCCAAGGAAACAAGGGTAGAGGTAACTGGAATCGAGGCACAAGAAGGCCCAAGTTCTATACATTTTGATGTTGATCTTGTAAGAGCTACAATTGTTTCATGCTGATTCTTTAATTGGATTAAGTGTGAATAGTTCAAATCCTAGGCCTGAAAGGCATCCTTTTTTTCCCTCAAGCCCCCCGGCATCCCTGTTCCTCGTCATGTCTCTTTACATCCTCAAGTCCCATGAAAATGATGGGTGGTGTTAGATTGTTCATCCAGCCAGCTCTCCCAACACCATGGCTCTTAACTGACTTTTGCCTGCCTCCTCCACCATTGAACCCCATTGTCCAAACTGCCCCTAACCATCGCTGAAATCCTCCCATGCCAGCAAGATTTTGAAGACTAAATCCCACCATGTATTTGATAAAGGAAAATCTATTATCGCCCCTTCCTCACCCTCTGATGACACAAATATGTGTCTTCACGTATGGATTTGAGGGATGATTGATCCCATGTGATCAGTGAGATAAATCCCAAAGGATCTTGCCCAATCCAAGGCAAATTGGAAAATCAAGAGGTGAGGGAAGGGTTGCATCACAGACCTGAAAAATATGATTTTGAATTTTATACATTCACTGTTTTATGATAGTTGGACTTCATGGATTTTGGACAACATGTTTTATTTGACATATGGATATTATTTTGAAATATTTTCAAATTTTATGAGCTAAAATTGCCAAAAAAGTAAATATGTTGAGGGAGGCATTGGCAGCTGTGTTTCCTTAACAAATGGATTATGTTATAGTTTTTATGATTTTGATGAACTAAAAGGAGTCACAAGGGATCCCCACCTACTGTTATTATTTTATTTATGACCCTATTATTGTTGGAGTTACTTCACATACACCTAGGATTTTTCCTAAGGTTTCTATTTTGTTCATTAGTCATAATTAGTCATTATCCAATCTCCTATATTTTAGGAGAGAATATTCCACCCCAGAGAATATTCTCACCACACTTCCGCCCCAATTAGTTGAGTTGAGCTTGATGTTGTACTGGGATCATCACCATGCAACATTGGGACTAATCTACCATGATAATGACCCCTTGCCTTGGTATAACTGCACCAAAGGGCACATTATCCTTGATTCCTTGAGTTAAATCCTTACTACTACTTTTGTTCAACTAGTTAATTGAAGACTAGTTGACTAGTTAACTCAACTAGGTGGCGCTTCACCCCCTCAGAACTACCTCTTTAGAGACTAGAAATAGTGGCGCTTCAATTCCCATAACTACCGTGTGTCCGGGACAATTTCCATAACATGACTATGGAGAATTTTTTCACCTCAAGTCTAACTCATTGAGTTATGGCTGTATATCATGTGTAAATTCATTCAATATTCATAACGGTTAATGATAATTCTTTCCATTCTTCTCTCCTTCTTTATTCTTTCCAGCCTAAAATGTGTGTTCATTGTTTATATAGATATATTATGTGTAGTTTCAACACTTTTACATGGTATCGTATCGATGGACTACCAAGCAAAAGCTACACCAAATTTTTGCAGGTACAAAAGATTGAAGACAACTAAAAGATGAATTTCAAAAGCACTCATTCTTACACCTTACAACTATTTTGCATGGAAGGAGAAAAATAGCCATACATATCTGATCTATAGGGTTGTATAGATTGAAAATGAATACAAATATAGAGCTAACATCATCCATAGAAAATCCAAGTACTTAAATCACATGGATGAGGCACTGAACAATTTGCACTATTTCTCTCGACTTTTCATGTATCTTCCTCAGAAGAACCTAACAGTTTGGACCACATTGAAGGGATATTTGGAAAACAAGATGAGATGAGGGGAAACACGTTATAGGTGGAGCTCTCACATTGGTTCCAAAAAGATTCGAGAATATCCAAATATTTATTTACACAAAATTCAAGGATTTACTGTTGCAGCTCAAAGCTTGCGGGGTTGGTAAATCAAGGAGGAGAAACAAATGGTTCACCATTCTCTCTAAGCTTGGACCTGAATTCTTTGTATTCATATCCACATTCCATAATCTCATATTTTCATCTGGAGCCACCGAAGATGCCTCTTGAGGACTTTATCAATCCTTGACACAAGAGCAAACCAAGTTCTCAACATGGGAAAAATCAAAAGCCCAAAGTGTATAAAATTCTCAACGTGCATGACAAGCTACAAATATCAGAAATCTAAAGATAAAGATAAGCGGAAAGCTCATGCACATAATGTAAGAAGGAAGTTGGTACACAAAACCCTTCACTGATGCCCCTGGATCCAAAGGAGAAAAGGGAAGAAAAGGAGAGAAATGCACACATATCATTGCAAAAGGATTCCATTCAACTGCATGTATGCAAAATAAAATAGGATCTAATGTCTTATATACTTCAGCAAAACAACCTTTGAGATTGCATCCCTGTGGGTGCAAAGAAGAAGAAGCTGTAAGATTCAATTCTAAGAAGGCAATTCTAGCCATGCCTTTCTTACACATTATTTTTGTCCCTATGACCGTTAATGATGTAAACCTATTTGCTCCTCTCTGTGAGGGGATCAAGGGTTTGAGTTTCAAGAAGGAAGGGGAGAAGAACTTTTCCTCGAAAAAGAAGTTGCATTTCCTCCTTTGTAAAACCCTATAAAAAGGAAGTCTGCAGGCTACATTATAGCTAGGGTAAGAGAATTCCTGATTCTCGTAGGATGCATCATATCCTGGTCACAAGGATTTCTGCCATGGCCTTCTCTATAGGCAGGGTGCTAGAATGCTTACACGTGGGAAAAAATGAGCTTTCTCAATCTTCTAGAAGAGAAACTTCCATGGTGAGGTGAACTGAATGATTTGGATCTTACTCGCTTCATGATTTAGTGGGATCATCCAACCTCCCTCACCTTATCCCTCTTTAGCTTATAAAAGCAGAGGAGATCCCCATGGAGAAGGGGCTGTTGGATTTGGCTTGGAACACAGCTTGGTTGTAGTGGTTTTGAGATTTGCCTCTGGCCAAGATAGATTATGAATATTATCATGTCCAGGTTCTCATAATTATTGGAATGGAAGTGTGTGGAGAATGAAGGACAGTTGAAAGGGACCTTACAACATCAAGTACATGGTTGTAACTTTCACATTTAATAGGATACAGTAATATGATTCTTTTCCTATAAATCTTGTCAGGTTGTATTGTACATGATTCCTTGATCACATACATAGGTTTATATTGAGTGCATGCTATTACTATCACTTTGGTTGGTTGCATTCTTTGCGTGATCATCATTGTATGAGTGTTGGAATGGATCTAGGATGGAGATGGTGAGAGGAAGTTAATTTTAAACGGTATGTCACCTATCCCTCCTTAGTTAGTAAATTCAATATTTAAAACTTAAGGAAAGTGTCATGTTCTCACGTGTTTTGTTCTAGATCTAGTGGGATCTAGGGAGATCAATTAGTGTCCACACCTACCGCATTTATCCAATAACAAAATTGGCAACCATGCTGGGGAATGGATTGTTTCCTAGTTGGGAGTCTAGTTTCCCTTTGATTGATTATACTGGTTTCTAGGTCTGTGGGACATCCATCCGCACTCTCTCGATCTAGAAGTTCACTTAGATTCCCTATCCTTTTCAAAATTTCTTTGATTACGTATATTCTCACGATCAGACCTCTCTACAACCTAATAAACCATTGATTTTTTCACCCTTCTATTAGATCCAGTGCAAACTTCTCACACACTACCAATGTCTAGCCTCATGGTGAATACCTAATTCTTTCACTATACTCTACTGCTAGGCTACGTACTTGTTTGTAAACTTTTTTGGTTTGGGTCTTGTCATCTTTGATGACCCGCTTTCTTGATCACCGGATTGAGCTTTGGAGCCCATTGATTCAATACTGCTTACAAATTCGTTTGACATTCTTTAAGTTGCCTTTAGCCACATTGGCTTTGTTTGGTTTTGAAGGATTAGTCTCTTTGCTTTGAGTATCTTTCAGTTACAAAGTGTTGTTTTTCTTTAGAATTGTTTAGGGAAAGATCGCATTTCTTCAATAGTTCCTTTTAAAAGAAAACTTTTAGTTTGGCTTATTTGCTCTTTAAGAAAGTTCAATATTGCTTTTAACAACTTTTTGAAACAAAAGATTTGCACTTTGCTTTATATTGGATTGGGGGCATCCTGCATTTGAAGTGCAGCGTAATTTCATGATTCTTGGCATTTTTTGATCTTTAAAGCACTTCCCCAAGAGGCTCAACCCCATTTTGATCCTTCTCACTTTCACCAAGAAGGTCTTCTTCTTCGTTGTAAAGGTCGCTTCCGCTTCATCTTCATCGCTTCTATGAAAGTTTTGAAGCTAGTAACCTGCCATTGCAAGAAGAAGAAAAGAAAGATTAAGAAGAAGAAAGATGTTTAGGGTCAAAACCTCCAACCACCGAAGCAACATGTTGGAAAGAACCAATTATTGTTAATCGTGTCGGGAGTGTTGATGATGTCAAGATCACCCAAACAACTCTCTAAGCCCAATTACCCCTGGTGTTTCTTGTGGCAGCTCTTAAGGATTTCCTGGTTCATCTAAGGTTATAAAAGTATGGTCTACACACACTATCCAACCCATGTCGTCAGCCTCCAAACAACATGTTGATGATCTCCAGTCAACTAGTCACGTATACCTATTGGGAAGAAGAAGTAGAATCAAGTTCATGTATGTTATGTAAAGGGAGTCATATAAATCACATTTTCCCTCGCATGGAAAAAAAAAAAAACCTCGAAATTCCCGAAGACATGACTATTTCTACAAAATTTCAAATTCTTTTGAAGACATGACTATTTCATAGCCTAAACTTCCATCTACTTATCACAATATTTCTCTCAACTCCACTGTTGTTGATGGAATGATCAATTCAGTTCCCCCATCAGTCAATCCGATTGATCATCTCGTCAATATGGTCACGTATTTAATTACACCAATTGACAAAGTGGTTGATACAATACCATCCTCCTTATCGGTTCCTCTCTCCCTCGAGAGGAAACTAAAGCGGTCGTGATCCAATCCCATCCTCGGTTCATCCCACTCTCCCATTAGAGAGTATCACCCAAGTGGTCAATCCATTTCTAGTCAAGCCAACCCCATTCTCCCCTTGGAGGGTGAAACCCAAGTGGTCAATCCGTTTCTGTCATCGGGTCGATCCCCACTCTTCCTTTGAAAAGTGCTAAAGTGATTGATTCATCTTCCTTGGTCGGGCCCTGCATCCTTCATCCTAAGAGTGCCAAAGTGGTTGATCCGATCCTATCATCGGGCCAATAATCCCACCTTCCTCTAAAGAGTGCCTGCATGGTCAATTCGATCCAATCATCGATCGATCCAACTCTCCCGCCGAGTAAACCCACACGCCCCACGCTTTGTTGATATAGACTCTACCATGTTCGGGGGTATTCCTCTTTCTCCCACATGAAACTCTCTCCAAGTAATGAGGCTATCCTTTTAATTAGGTGCTAAATGGACCTCGTCTTCCCTATCACATTCATTTCCATATTACATTGCAAGTTTTTGGTCGACGCTCCTCGATGTTGATAGATGAAGGTTCGTCATTTAGTATTTTGTCCTCTATTGCAAGGCAAGATTTGGGTTATCCTCCGCTAACTGGACATGCATAATATGTTACCTTTTAACAGAAGAACTAATCAACCTTAGGGACCCTTCCTCAGCTTCCTATAACTTTGGGAGGGAAAACTATCTTTATTGATGTCATGGTAGTCCAAGATCCCTTTGATTTTTCTTTTAATTGGGAGAGATTATGTCCATGCCATGAAAGTTATTGTGTCTACTCTTTGTGTGATATCTTTCCTCATGATGGATGGGTTTTGACTGTTGATCAACTTTCATTCATTGACCCCACCTCGATTGCCTCCCCGAATGGTTCTTATATGTAGATGGTATTGCCCCCACCACAAGTAAATTATAGGGTGTTTTCACCCATGATTCAACTTCATGACTTAGATCCAATATTGGACATGGTGATCTCACTGATAGGGTTGTTAGAGTCGATTCTTTACTCTTGTCGCAACCCCAACATGGTGTCCTTCCAGAAGTGTGCTTCCTTCCAAGTTGAAGACCTTTTAGAAGCTAAGGACTGTTTTTGTCCCTTGACATGGTGTCCTTCCAGCATGTGTCCCCTGAACTATCCATGATCAAGAAGAGAGACGAGGATAGTTTTGTGTCTCCGAGGTAACCTCGCTAAAAAATGAAAAAAAGGTCTATGGGTATAGTTTAATTTCAAGATCATTAAAAAATGAAACCACTTACAAGGATAGTTTTTCGTCTATGTGGAAACCTCTTCGCTAAAAAAATGAAATGTAGGTTACGAGCATAGTTCTTGTTTCGTGTCACCTACATTAAAAAATGAAATAGTTTTCCCTCTCCCTTTGAGTCAAGTCCTCTTCTGCCTGGCATTTGAAGCTTCATTTCATTCACATCTTTGTAGTTGGATGAAACGGATCTTGGGGGGAATTGTTTCACAAAATTCTCCTCGACTTCTGCCATGGGTTAGATCCACTAACTCTTTAAGTCGGGCTATACCAACCACATGGAAAGTTCCGCATAGTTTCTCTGGTTCAAGCTTGTGGTAAAATGAAACCACCTACCTCAAGAATAGTTTCCTCCTCGGTTTAAGCTTGTAAAAATGAAACCAAATCCAAAGGCTAGTTTTGTTTAGTTTTCACACAGGTAAAAATTAAAAACCCATCCCAAGCATACTTTGTTCCGCTTTAAAGCTTCATGAAAATGAAAAACAATCCCTAGTTTAATTTTTCTTCTCGCCGCTCAGAATACATGAGAATAAGTTACCGATATGTCTTTGTTCTTCTTGTGCTTGTAAATATGTGAGAATGTAATCAAGTATACTTTATCACTTTTCCTGACTCGTAAAGTGTTATAACAAAAAGGAACCTCTAGAGTTCCCTTTTAAGTTCCTTTTAGACTCTCTAAACATGAAAATATTACCAAGCAATCTTGTTTCCCTTTTCAATGCATTTCAAAGTATTTGAAGAAACGCCTAGCTGAGCAATATTTTATCTCTTTTGGTCTCATCAGACTACTTCACGAAATGAACTCGTGAGAGTTTTCTTAAGTATTTTTCAAACTTCTCGAAACATGAAAACCTCATTTTTCTATCTTGGACTCGCTAAACAAACATCGAAAATCCCTTATGGGACCAAACCACTCATTCCTAGGGTCTGCTAAACATACTCTGAGGGACTTGCCCGAAGGATGAGCTTACATTACAAGCATATGTTATCCTCCAAGCTTGCGTAAAAAATAAAGTATAGGTACCAAATTTAAAATGGTGGGGAAAATTTGGAAAAGAAATGTAACTAAACCCTGTATTATGTGGAAGAATCACTTTTGAACATGACACCCTTTCACTCACCTTGTGTCTAGGTTGGAAATACCCACTTGTCTCTGATCATACTCCTTTATAAGATTACAAATTGGTATGTGATCTCTCGTTGAGTCGTTTCCAAGACAGTTGTTGTGTCGCCAATATGTTCAAAGAGAAGTTCAAACCGAAAAGCCTTCTATCATTGTGCTCTGGGCCATTTTGCACCTTAAAGCCTTCATTAAGGCCGCCCATCCCTCGAAGCCTCAATCACTTGTTACCGATCTACATCAAATCTGTTACCGCTTTGTGTGTCATTGATGCAGATACATTAAGGCCCTCCTTATGACGAAAGTATTCCACGTCAATTTGGGGAACATCATTTGTGAATTAGACTTAGAAACCAATTTTGGTACCTTGAAACTTGCATGCCTTAATGGAAGGTTTCCTTGCTTTCTCGATAAAGGAGTTTTCATTAATAACCCCTCGGTCGAGAGAGATCGATCGAAAACCCACCCTCAGCTCCATTGATCTACATTTGTTACTGTACTAGTGTACCTGGGAGTCATTGACATTAATGGTGATTTCCACACTGTTAAACGGTTACATCAATGACCGTAATCAAGTGGTTTCTACCAGTTCGACCGACAATACTGCATTCGCATGGTTAGATTCAGACTATAGAGTGGTGGAGATGAAGACTCGGTATCTTTTCTAACAAATTCGTGTTGCGTTGGAGTATTTTAGTTTGTACCGTTGTATAGATCCACATTGTCTATCTCATGGCTATATTCAAATTTTAGTCTTTAACACATAGACCCACAAGGTATTGTATTTTTGGTGGCTATGTTAGATTTGAGTCATATCGGCATATACGGATCCACAATGTGTATGTTTGGTGGCTACGACCTCGTCTTACTTGACATGTATCTTCGTGATGTCGACATTTATGCTTTGAGTCATTTTTATCTCGTAGTCCGGGAATGCCTACCTCAATGATGATATTATTGTACTTTATTTCCTCATTTTTTGGCAGGTTTCTCAATCGACTGCTCCTTTGTTCTCATAATAATTTGAAAAAAGTAGTATTTCAGATATCACTTTGTTCTAACCTCATACTTTTGGGGGCTCTCTATTACACATTTTTCATCATCCCTAAGGACCTAATTTCATGTAAACATATTTTGCCTCTCGTAGGCCGCTGGGTCTGAGTCTCGAATAAGGGAAGGGAGAAGAACTTTTCCCCGAGAAATGAAGTTGCATTTTCCTTTGTGAAACCATATAAAACGTTGGTGTCTACAAGTCGTGATTATAGCTAGGTGCTGTGAATGCTTGATTCTCGAGGTCGCGATCATAGCTACAGGTCACCAGGGAGTTTGGTACCTCTCATAGGCGTGGTGTGAGAATGCTTACACGCGGGAAAAATGAGTGTTTTCTCAATTCTTCTAGAAGGAGAAACTTCCATGGTGAGGTAAGTGGCATATGAATGGTTTGGATCTCACTTCTGCTTTCATGATTTAGTGGATCATCCTAACCTCCTCAACCTTTCCTTTTTAGCTTATAAAAGAGATTCCTATGGAGAAGGGCTAAGTTGGATTTTGGCTTGAAATTATTAGTCATTGAGTGTTCTTGAGTTTTCCTCTGGCTGTTATATCAGAATACATTATCGACCGTGCTCTCAGAATCTTGGAATGGAAGTGTTTTAGAACTAAGGCTTGAAGGACCTTACAAATCAAGGCCATGGTTGTAATCTCTTCACATTTAATATGATATGCGAATATGATTCTTTCCTATAAATCTTGTCATGTTTTAATGTACATGACTCCTTGACTGCCATTACATAGGTTTATATATTGAGCTTTATGCTATTACTAATACTTTGGTTGGTTGGCGCTTCAGTGATCAATTTCATTGTATGAGTTTTGGAATGGAGCTAGGATGGCGATAGAGAGGAAGTGACGCTTAAACAAGATGTCACCTATCCCTCCTTAGTTAGTAAATTCAATATTTAAAACTTAAGGAAAGCATCATGTTCTCGTGTGTTTTTCTCTATATCTAGGTGGATCTAGGAGATCGGTTAGTGTCCGTGACCACCGGGATGACATCCACAATAACCTTGATTTCCATCAACTCTCCTCGATGCTTGGATCATAGATTCAGAGAATCACATCAAATGGTTGCCTGCAAGAAGTTTATTCTTCATTTGATTCATTCAAAGGTCCTCCCATTGATGGGGGACAACTCTTTGTCGAAGTCACCGAAAGGAAGGATTGAACTACCAACTAAGCTTTCCCAAGAACATGATGCGGCTGTTCCCAAAGATTTCTATGCCAACCTTTCTCTCCATGTATCGATGAAAAATTCTCGCAATCGTAAATAAATCTGTATTCACACCAAATTCCATGGACATATACCACATGCAAACCAACTCCAAGGTCGCTACCAAAGGAGGTGTAAATCGTTATTCTAGATTGTATACATTTTTGAATTCATTGAACCTGACTGGCTTTACTGCTACTCATGCTGATGAAAGTAGTAGGATATATCATGAAAGGTTTGACATTTGAATTTCATATACATGCAACAACTTAGAAAGCAAAGATTAGTTGATGGTCTACTAGACATCCATTTCTCCTAGGGAGTATGTGAGGGATGTGTTCTCGAAACACCCCTCAAGAAAAATTCATCAAAGGAAAGTCCCAACGACCTTCTACACCTTTAGATATTATCCACAAAGGGACTCATGGGTCCTTTTCCACATCCATCGCATCAAAAAAGAAAGGTTTGTTCTCATTTTGTTGCTGATGATTTATCATGTTTTACTTTGATCTTCTTTCGTGCAAAATCTGAGCTCTTTCAACACCTCAAAGACTTTAAAGCTTTGGTTGAGACACAGTATGAAAAGAAGATCAAAGTCCTTCGAATCGAGCTAATGGGGGAGAGTATGCGAATCATGAGATCCACAATCTTTCCATGAGGCAAGGATTCAGTTGCAAAGATACAGCCTCTACACTTCAAGAAAGCAAAATGGAGTTGTTGAGGAGAAAAAATGATCTCAGCATGGCATTCTGTATGTTATGCGGTAAAGTCACTACATACCACAGACTATGGGCTTCAAGCACTTAACTATGCAACATACATGAAAAATAGATCTCCCCATAGATCCGCCAAGGATAAGACCCCTATGAGGTTTGGAGAGGCCTCAAACCAGAAGCGACCCACTTTTGTATATTCATTTCATGTGCATGGGCCAGTATTCCCTATGAGAAGAGAAAGGCACATCCATAGAGACCGAAAGTGTTTTGCTGAATAATTCCTCGACGGTGCGAAGGGATATTGACTTATTTATTTTTCCTTGGACCGACTCATCATTCAGCGTAGGGTCCAATTGGAGGAAAGTGTCTCGCATGTACCTCAAGAACCACATGCAGACACCTTCACCCTTCCACCTGTCCCGAGATTATGAGCATGCACATGTCGACTTTTCTTTGGATGAGAGTTCTAATTCAGAGGGCTCAGATGATTCATATAGAGAGTCATTAAATTCATATGTAGAGTCAGTACAATTAGATGCAAAATCATAGCATCCAGAAGCAGTTGCAGATCCAGAGCAGAAGCCCAAGTTGGTACAGAGTACTCTTCAAGATGCAGGGGATCTCACTGGTGATCCAAACGATACTAGGAAGACTCGAGCATGATTTCCGGTGGAGCCTCCCATTGCACTCCACCGCCACTCAAACCATTGCCTCCAGAATCTTTCTTGTCTCAGCCTTTCTCGTGATCCACGGGCCTTATGGTGAGGCTACCGGAAATCCCTTTTGGGAATCCCTTTTTGGAATCTGCCATGCGGGAGGAGTACAACTTCCTCCTCTAGAATCAAACTTGGGATCTAGTTTCCTTCCTTCCTGGAGGAACTTGTCGTGATGATGGGTCTATAGACCAAGAGTGCAAGCAGGATGGATAGATCAACAGATACAAATCCAGCTTGTCGCCAAAGGGTTTCAATAGGTTCATGGTATTGACTATGATTGGACCTTCGCTCCAGTAGCGAATATAGATTCCATACAATTGGAACTTTCTCCATCAAGGGCTGCCAAGGGATGGAAGTCCATCATATGGATGTGAAGAATGTATTTCTTCACGGTGATCTCTCCTGAGGAGATCTACATGGAGCAGCCCTGTGGATTTATGCAGGAATCATCTTTGGTCCTGGTCGACCGAAGAAGTACCTTTATGGCCTCAAGTAGGCTCGAGGGCACGATTACGCCAAGATGGACTCCCACTTTGTTGTCACAACCTTGCGGCTACCAAAACTTTGTACATTGTAAATTAGACCCAAATGTATACATGCTCAGGACGACTAATTCACTTCTACTTTTAGTTTTGTATGTCGATGATTTCTTGATCACCGGTTGCTCAACTTCAGCGATTGTTGCAGTCAAGAGGATTCTTCATGACAGGTTTTTGATGACGGACATGGGTCCACTACACTTCTTCCTTGGACTTGAGATCAGTCAGGATGCATCAGGCATAAAACTGTCTCAAGCCAAGTATGCACGAGATCTCCTTGAGAGATTTCACATGACAAACTACAAGTCTGCTCCGACTCCTTTCCTATCAGGAGTCAAACCTGAGGATGGTGGGGAGACTCCATTGGTTGAAAACACATTGTACAGACAACTAGTGGGGATCTTGTTGTATCTCACAAACTCCAGACCAGACCTCTCATATGCAGTTGACACAGTATCCAGGTTCATGCAGGAGTCACATGAGCTACATTGGAAAGCTACAAAGCGTATCCTTCGATACGTATAAGGAACCATTACCTTTGGGATTCATTATGCAACAGACTCTACATTATATCTCATTGGGTTTACTGATTCCGACTGGAATTGTGATAACATTGATCGCAAGTCCACATTTGGTTACTCACTCAGTCTTGGTTCCGGGCCTATCTATTGGTCGAGTAAGAAGCAAGATGCCATTTCTCTATCTTATGTCGAGGCAGAGTATAGAGGGGTAGTT
Source organism: Picea sitchensis (assembly GCA_010110895.2). NCBI lineage: Eukaryota > Viridiplantae > Streptophyta > Pinopsida > Pinales > Pinaceae > Picea > Picea sitchensis. The sequence continues at coordinate 29,627 of SNQJ01S0109557.1, forward strand.
AACATAACCATTCAGGCTATGTGGCTACAACATTATCTCACTGAGTTGGGCATTCAGTTTCATCGGTCGATCGTCATCTAGTGTGACAACCAGAGCACTCTGAAGTTCTACAGAGATCCAGTTTAGAGGCAGTGGATGAAGCACATCAAGATCCACATGCACTACATATGGGACTTGGTACATGAGGGGATCATCGACTTATAGTTCTGTTCTTCAACAGAATAGATGATAGACATTTTCACCAAGACCTTCACTGAGAAGAAACTCCATTCTCTGCGAGGTCATCTTGGAGTGAAGGACACAGTTGCCTAGCAACTGTAGTTCTTCTTTTTTACATACATTGTACCTTGAGGGGGGGGGGGTTTCCCATGAGGTTTTCCCTCTTTTCTCACTTTATTTTCAGTGTATCTTTTGTACTTGGGTACCTAACATGGCCTCGTTGCCAGGATCCAATATTTATTTTCACCATAGTGATGTTCAGGAGGGGGTGTTGGAGTTACTTCACACACACCTAGGATTTATTTTTCCTAAGGTTTTTATTTGTTCATTAGTCATAATTAGTCATTATCCAGTTTCCTATATTTTAGGAGAGAATATTTCACTTGGAGAATCTCTTTCAGTTCACACTTCAATTTGACTAGTTGAGTTGAGTTTAGATGTTGCATTGGGATCATCACCATGATAATTATACCTTGACTTGGTATCATCACCAAAGTGGCGCATTAGCCTTGATTCCTTGAGTTAACTCCTCACTACTTTCTATTCAGTCAGTTAACTCAAGACTAGTTGACTAGTTAACTCAAGTAGGTGGCAGTTCACTCCTGTAACTACCTGAGAGACTAGAATAGGTGGCAGTTCACTCCCGTAACTGATGGTGTGTGTCCAGATCACTCTAGACCACCGCTATGGTGACTTGGTTCACCTCAGGTCGAACTCATTGAGTTATACAGAGTATATCATGTGTAAATTATACATTATTCATAACGGTTAATGAGAATTCTTTCCATTCTTTCTCTCCTTCTTCTTCTTTTTCCAATTCTCTTTGCAAATGTGTGTATTATTGTTTAGCTAGATATATTCTGTGCAGGTTCAACACATTTACAATTATGATTATTACTTCCCCCCCTCCCTAACTAAATTTAGTTGAGTCATTAGTTAGCTTAACTAATAAGTTGGTTCAACTACTTCAACCAATTCTAATTTGTTAAAAGAAGAAGTAAGGGGAGGATCAAAAGGAGGATAGAAGCAGAAGCATGCCAAGGTTTTCTCTTTGAGTTTGTTTTGAGATAATTTGGTTTTCATTCATTCATATATTCATTATAGCCTAATTCTCTTTTATGATAGAAGGGTCTTATTGTAGACAACAATATTCAGGACTGAATCAAATCATTCAGACACTTGTTCTTCAGAGGTGTTGATCTATCTTTGATAGTCTGTCTAGACTTGTCTGTTTGTGAATTAATTTTCATGACTAACAAAGGCTATTGTGTAGAGTCGAGTGGGCAGAAATCTCTCACAAGTTGATCCAACTTTTAGAGTTCAGTTTTGGTTTTCTGTCAGAGGTCCTTTTGTATGTTCCATCGGGGATGTCTAAGTTTGACTTTGGTCCAAGATTTATGTATGAGATTTTGTAAAGAAAGTGACTATTTGGTGAATTGGAATGAAATAAAGTATTTATTTATGTCTCAATTGTCTTGATTATCATCTTGGTGTCTTTACTTATGTTCTTACATTTATTTCAGCAACTAATATGTTCATAAAAATACATAAAAAGTGAATTTCTAGCAAGCTTTTGTTGATAAAAGACTAGCCTAAGCACTTGTAATTAATACTTGTGAGTTAGGATATATATTTTTGTTGGCTATAAATATAGGGTGATATTCCCATCTACTTTAATTTATCCAAGTAAAGTCTAAAAATTCTTGAGTAAGATCAATCCATATCTTTTCCTCAACAAATACGTTTATACTTTTCAATCTTGTCTGGATTAACTAAGAAAAGTGACCTCCTGGAGTCTTATTTAAGCCCTTTTCAAACTCTCTAAACATGAAAATATTGTCGATCAATCTTGTTGACCTTCACGCTTTCCAAACTAAAAATTGAAGGCACGTCTTTATGGTGGTAGTTTACCCCTTTTTTGATCTGGATGGTCAATTTTACGAACAAAGGTATACTCTAGAAACTTTGGTTCGCTAGAAGAGTATTCTTAGGTATACGTTTAACCCTTGTTTGGGCCCAAGGGAATAAATTTACGAAAAAGGAACATTCTCCTTGGTTTTGGTTTATCACTTTTTCAGGCCTTGAAGATTACTTACAAAAAAGGAACCCCCACAGAGTCCATAGTTAAGCTCTTTTCAAACTCCCTAAAATTGAAAAGATCATCGAGTGACCTTGTTCCTTCACACTCGTTAAATTGGTCCAAAAGAACATCTACTGGCATGAGTTTACCCCTTTTTCTAGCCTGTGGATTATGGAGGAAAAAGGTACACCTCGAGAGATTCATCTCATCGGGAGAGTTCTCCTTAGTAAATTTTATACTTTTTCGGGCTAGACTAAATCCAGAAAAAGGTTGTGAGTCCATAGTTAAGATCTTTTCATACTCCTTAAAATTGAAAAGGTTTCTGAGTGATCTTGTCTTTGTCACACTCATTAAAATGGCTTTGAATAAACGTCTTTTCAATGCAAGTTTACCCCTTTTTCGAACCGAATAGACTATCTCTGAAAAAGGTACCCCTTGGAGTCTTCTTTTACATTTTTTCAGACTCTCTAAACATGAAACAAATACCGAGCTGACCTTCTTTGGCCTCCTTAAAAATTAGATTTAAGGGGGTTTCATTGTGTCTTGATAATCTCATTTTCATGTCTACGTCTTTGGCCTAATGTCGGCTCCATGTTGTTCTCAACTGAACCTTTGAAGCATTCCTTATACGCAATCCTTGTAGCACTTTGCCTCTGCAACCTGACACCTTGACCCATGGAGGAATTTTCCACGAGTGTCCTTTTCCTGCACATGTCTCCTTTCTCTGAGCATTAGTGTGTTCCTTGCATATGGAAATATTATAATTGTGACACTTGTTTATCCTTTGTAACGTAGAATTATTTTATTCTTTTTCAAAGATCTTTAAAAAATTGAAAAAGACAAAAAGATAAAGAAAATAAACAAAAAGAGGGGACATGAAATATATATTCTTCTTTGGAAGAATAATGAGTCACCCTTGGACAAAGCACATCCTTCCATTTTTTCATCAATATTTTTTATCTAATATGACCTTAGGAAGTTTTTCTCACTACATAGGATTGTTTCCTCCTCCGTTTGGTTACTCTTCCAAACATATGGAGAGTTTATATTTCCTCCTGCATCGTGAACTTATGTCAATGTCATGCTACATGAGTCTGATCATCTTTCATGATTTTTTCCAAGGGAAGTTTTGCCCAACCTGAGTTGGCCTTTTTGTAGTTTGTCTATTGACCTTATGCTTATCCATTCCAAAAGTCCATTCAATTCCTTATTCGAAATCAATGGAGTTCTATGGATGATCATTGAGATCCTCTTGTATTTTCCCAATGATCCGTCAAAGACCTCTAGGTAGTGAAGTCATACACTCACATTGCACTCCTACCTGAGTTTTGAAGATCTTTAAGTTGTTTCGCGAGCTATGAATACCTCATCTCCAGCCATCATGCATTGTTGGCTTCTTAAAGATGGATACTATACTTGTATATCTTTGATTTTGAGATGTAGATTTGTTGTGTATTACTCGTGGATATTCTTTATATAGTTACATGACATGGATCTCTAGTTTATTTGATTGGAAGCCATAATTTATTTTTATCCCGATATCCCAAGCATGGGTATGCCTGCCTCGGAGAGACATTTGTTATTTTTTCAGATGGCACCTCCCAAACTCTAGTACCCAACTCACTCATTTAGTACATTGGTGAAGATTTTGTAATGTATTTCTCCCATCATATGCTCTTATGACCTCACACATTAGGGGGAATCTGTTATAACCGTAAATTTATTTACATATGCATACCTGGACTTTGTCCCTCTTACTTGCATTGTTTTCCACGCCATCACCGAGTTGCTCTTATAAAAAACCCATTTTTTGAAGATGTACGCTCCCTGAACCAATACTTCCCATGTACATACGCTTGCTACACCAGTACAACCCCCATACATACGCATGATGCACCACTACCACCCGCGTATACTTGCAAAAGTTGAAAAAAATAAAAATTTGCAAGGAATTCGTTGAGATTATGGGTTATTGGGTAGTTTCCCAACTAATCCACTGCCTATAGCCCATCACCCAACCGAATAACCATCCTTTTGTCATATAAAAGGAGTTTTTTGGGTCTCATTCCACATATATACATAAGAACAGTGAAACTCTTCCCATTTCACATCCCCTCCTTGCCCCAAGTAATTGCATCCCTTTTGTGAGAATTGCCTCAGAATTCCCCAATTTTACCTTCTTCCTCCATCAGAAACCCATTCACTTCCCAAGAAGAGATATGAAGGTTGAGAGGAGAAGCCATACAGAGGTGCACTTAAATCTTGGTGAAAAGGAGCCCAGACTAGGTTCATGGAGCAGTACTTTGGTTGTAAAAGGTATAATCATTGAATTATCAATAAAAGAAGTACTTTTCCTGTCACAAATCATGGTGTATTGAATGTTTTTAACGGTTATGTTTTGATATAATAACGTCTAACCCTAATTTGTATATGAATTTCATGCTTGTAGCTTTCTGTTTGTCTGTCTTTGAATGCAGGCTATCCTTGGTAGGAGGTGTGCAGTGAGTGAAGCCTTCCAGTGTGAGAGGATCATCACCAGACACAGAGTAGAGGTACAATTACCCGGTCCTTCTCATCTTTGATTTTCATGTATGAGTCCTTGGTATGTTTGGGGTAGTTAGATAAGTAGTTTACTTTTAGACAGTTGTGATATGCCTACATTCTGAAACCTAGTGTAGTCTTAAGGGGGGGTTTCCTGCTAGCAATTTATGAGGTTCTAACTATTCACCAATTTGAAATATTCCCCTAAGCTCGACGCTTATGAAACCACTAGTCCAAATAGAGATACGAATTGTGCTACGAGATTAACTATTCGAGGTGAATTGGAGGCTGAGTTGGATGTAACAACTCCAGGCTTGTTGTAGATATTTGGTGCAATCGTGACCCTCGTAGTCCGACCGCTTCCACCAGGACCTTCTTCACTCCGGCCCGAAGAGTCACATGCTCTTCTAACTCCTTACAGGAGTTCTCTCTACCCACAGGAATCTTCTTCCCCGATCTCCCCTTGAATTTGTCGGGGAATCAGATTTCGCGTTATCGCGAAACTTGTGCACGAGGTTCTTATGCTACCCAAAACCCCGAACCCCGAACTCCGATATGCACGTGCGTTAATTCCTCGCCACGTCACCTCCTCTCTCCGCTAGATCGAGAATCGCGTGATCGCGATTTCGCTGGTTGAAATCCCTTGCACTGGGAAAACCCCGAATGCCGAAATCCCGACTTCCCGAGATCTGATGCCACCTGTCCCTATAATGATCGATGACTCCGATTAAATCGGGAAATCGCCAATCACGATTTCAACAACCATGAAACTCTTGCCTCCGGGAAACCCGATATGCCGAATCCCGATGGATCTTGGTTCTTCCTGTGCCTAAGGGTCAAGTCCCTCGCCACTTACCCCAGATCTAATGGTCGGCGGGACTTCACGATTCTCCCCTGCGAATCCTAGCCGTTGATTTCTCCCCTTTGAGGATTTCTTCTGCTCCAAAGCTCTGTCCTGTTCGAACCTTCTCACGGGTCCCTTTTCCAGGAATCACGAAGGAACTATCCCTCTTGAGCTTGTCAACCCTGACTCCTTCAAAGACTTTGCGCACACTACTCGCGCTCGACCTTCAACAACTCTCAAAGTATGGAGTCTTCTAGACTCTGTGCACTTCCGCAACAACAGTCTATGCCTTCCTTGCTCAGACTAACCACTGAGACTTCAATTTCAGCCTACACTTCTCCTATTGCAGTTCTACCAACCTGCGCCAGATTCTGGGCAAATGAGAATAAGGGTTTAACTGTCTAGCCTCATCAACGCACTCTATGCGGATGAATTCGAGTGCACTCTATGCAGGAATCTCCTGGCTCAAACAGAGAAACAATTGAAACTCATTCTCTTCTCTCTCAGACTTCAGTTTTAAACCTCTGAAATCACATGCACAACATATTCAAAAGAAAATGCATGCAAGGAAAACATACAGTCAAGAACATATGAGCATCATACACAGAGAAACAACACCAAACATGAAATTGAATCACATACTCTCTTCTATTAATTCAAAACCATCTGTACATGGGTGTTCTTCTCAATTTCTCTGCTTGCTCTTCTCTTCTTGCTCCGGAATGAATGATAGTGTTATAATGTACAAAGGAGGGTGTCTATATCCGTTCTCCCTCTTGAATTCTACAGCTATCAAATCTACAATTAAAATCCTATCTAACAACATTAAATCTATTAAATGCCTTCCTATCTACTAAGGACGAGAGCTTAAAGGCTGAAGGTCCCATTTACAATACAAGTGCGCTTATTTATGAATGACTTCAATAAAGGGAGGCGCAACAACTTCCCAAAGTATTTCCAAAATGTGCGTTGGCTTATCCAGCTGTTCTCCGCTTGATGTGCTGGCTTGCTTGATGTGGGCGATGCTCCTGCATCATACTCCCTCGCTGAAAAATTTCATGGGCTCCTATCCATGAGCTCCTGCACGGTCTGTCCATGCTTTTGGATAACTGCTTCTATCTCCCAGCTGGCATCCTCCACTGGGTGGTTCTTTCACTTGACCAGATACTCAAAATACTGCTTTCGCCTGGTCTTTCTGCCAACTCGCTTGTCCAGTATGCACTCCATCTGTGGATTTTCTACTACTGGTAATTGCTTTGCCACTGGACCACTGGTTCCTCAGTTTCAGTCTGTGCTTCTCCAGTACTGTATGGGTATAAATCCGAAACATTGAATATTGGAGATATCCCGATGCCATCTGGAAACTCAATTTCATACGCGTTCTCTCCAAGTTTCTTTAGGACTCTGTATGGTCTGATTTTCTTCATTTTGAGTTTGTTATATGTTCCCCTTAGGAACCTCTCTTTCCTCAAATGTGCCAGAACAAGATCGCCAACTTCGAACTGAAGTTGTCTCTGATGCTGATCTGCCCTGCGCTTATACTCCTGATTTGACTTCTGTAGTCGTTGCTTCACTTTACTGTGAAGTTCCTGCATCGCTTCAACGAATTCTTCAGCGCTAGCACTGCTAGTCGTAGCCTGTTCTAACTCCCTGAGTTCAGAAACTACCCTCGGTTGTGTCCCATACACAATTTGAAATGGGATCTTACCTGTACTCTGATTCACAGAATCGTTGTACGCAAACTCTGCCTGTGGTAATATGTTGTCCCGGCTGATGTGGTGTTCTGTCACCAAGCTTCTCAATAAATCCCCCAGACTCATGTTGACCACCTCGGTCTGCCCATCCGTCTACGGATGGTAAGATGAACTAAAAGCCAAATTAGTCCCTACCTTTTTCCATAGCATCCTCCAAAAATTACCTATGAATTTGGTATCCCTATCTGAGACTATGCTTCTCGGCAATCCATGAAGTCTAACAACCTCTTTGAAAATCAAGTTTGCGATATGAGTCGCATCGCTGGTCTTCTGGCATGGTATGAAATGTGCCATTTTCGAGAACCTATCCACCACCACAAAGATGGAATCAACTCCTCGTTGCGTCCTCGGTAAACCCAATACAAAATCCATGTTGATCGCCTCCCATGGTCTCTCCGGTATGGGCAATGGTTGATACCACTTGGTGCAATCGTGACCCTCGTAGTCCGACCACTTCCACTTGGACCTTCTTCACTTCGGCCCGAAGAGTCACATTCTCTTCCAACTCCTTACGGGAGTTCTCTCTACCCACTCTCCTTGACTTTGTCGGGGAATCGGATTTCGCGTTATCGTGAAACTTGTGCACGAGGTTCTTATGCTACCCAAAACCCCGAACCCCGNATGTGCGTTAATTCCTCGCCACGTCACCTCCTCTCTCCGCTCGATCGGGAATCGCATGATCGTGATTTTGCTGGTTGAAATCCCTTGCACTGGGAAAACCCCGAATGCCGAAATCTCGACTTCCCGAGATCTGATGCCACCTGTCCCTATAATGATCGATGGCTCCGATCAAATCAGGAAATCACCAATCGCGATTTCAACAACCATGAAACTCTTGCCTCCAGGAAACCCTATATGCCGAATCCCGATGGCTCTTGGTTCTTCCTGCGCCTAAGGGTCAAGTCCCTCGCCACTTCCCCCAGATCTGACGGTCGGCGGGACTTCGCGATTCTCCCCTGCGAATCCTGGCCATTGATTTTTCCCCTTTGAGGATTTCTTCTGCTCCAAAGATCCATCCTGTTCGAACCTTCTCACGGGTCCCTTTTCCAGGAATCACGAAGGAACTATCCCTCTTGAGCTTGTCAACCCTGAATCCTTCAGAGACTTTTCACACACTACTCGCGCTCGACCTTCAACAACTCTCAAAGTATGGAGTCTTCTAGACTCTGTGCACTTCCGCAACAACATTCTATGCCTTCCTTGCTCAGACTAACCACTGAGACTTCAATTTTAGCCTGCACTTCTCCTGCTGCAGTTCTACCAACC
>SNQJ01S0109557.1:38340-57322 GCA_010110895.2 Picea sitchensis
AGGGTCAAGTCCCTCGCCACTTACCCCAGATCTAACGGTCGGCGGGACTTCACGATTCTCCCCTGCGAATCCTGGTCGTTGATTTCTCCCCTTTGAGGATTTCTTCTGCTCCAAAGCTCCGTCCTGTTCAAACCTTCTCACGGGTCCCTTTTCCAGGAATCACGAAGGAACTATCCCTCTTGAGCTTGTCAACCCTGACTCCTTCAGAGACTTTGCGCACACTATTCGCGCTCGACCTTCAACAACTCTCAAAGTATGGAGTCTTCTAGACTCTGTGCACTTCTGCAACAACAGTCTATGCCTTCCTTGCTCAGACTAACCACCGAGACTTCAATTTCAGCCTACACTTCTCCTGTTGCAGTTCTACCAACCTGCGCCAGCTTCTGGGCAAATGAGAATAAGGGTTTAACTGTCTAGCCTCATCAATGCACTCTATGCGGATGAATTCGACTGCACTCTATGCAGGAATCTCTCGGCTCAAACAGAGAAACAATTGAAACTCATTCTCTTCTCTCTCAGACTTCAGTTTTAAACCTCTGAAATCACATGCACAGCATATTCAAAAGCAAATGCATGCAAGGAAAACATACAGTCAAGAACATATGAGCATCATACACAGAGAAACAACACCAAACATGAAATTGAATCACATACTCTCTTCTATTAATTCAAAACCATCTGTACATGGGTGTTCTTCACAATTTCTCTGCTTGCTCTTCTCTTCTTGCTCTGGAATGAATGATAGTGTTATAATGTACAAAGGAGGGTGTCTATATCCGTTCTCCCTCTTGAATTCTACAACTATCAAATCTACAATTAAAATCCTATCTAACAACATTAAATCTATTAAATGCCTTCCTATATACTAAGGACGAGAGCTTAAAGGCTGAAGGTCCCATTTACAATACAAGTGCGCTTATTTATGAATGACTTCAATAAAGGGAGGTGCAACAACTTCCCAAAGTATTTCCAAAATGTGTGTTGGCTTATCCAGCTGTTCTCCGCTTGATGTGCTAGCTCGCTTGATGTGGGCGATGCTCCTGCATCATACTCCCTCGCTGAAAAATTTCATGGGCTCCTATCCATGAGCTCCTGCACGGTCTGTCCATGCTTTTGGATAACTGCTTCTATCTCCTAGTTGGCATCCTCCACTGGGTGGTTCTTTCACTTGACCAGATACTCAAAATACTCCTTTCGCCTGGTCTTTCTGCCAACTCGCTTGTCTAGTATGCACTCCATCTGCGGATTTTCTACTACTGGTAATTGCTTCTGCCACTGGACCACTGGTTCCTCAGTTTCAGTCTGTGATTCTCTAGTCCTGTATGGGTATAAATCCGAAACATTGAATATTGGAGATATCCCGGTGCCATCTGGAAACTCAATTTCATACGCGTTCTCTCCAAGTTTCTTTAGGACTCTGCATCGTCCGATTTTCTTCATTTTGAGTTTGTTATATGTTCCCCTTAGGAACCTCTCTTTCCTCAAATGTGCCAGAACAAGATCGCCAACTTCGAACTGAAGTTGTCTCTGATGTTGATCTTCCATGCGCTTATACTCCTGATTTGACTTCTGTAGTCGCTGCTTCACTTTACTGTGAAGTTCCTGCATCGCTTCAACGAATTCTTCAGCGCTAGCACTGCTAGTCGCAGCCTATTCTAACTCCCCGAGTTCAGAAACTCCCCTAGGTTGTGTCCCATACACAATTTGAAATGGGCTCTTGCCTGTACTCCGATTCACAGAATCGTTGTACGCAAACTCTGCCTGTGGTAATATGTTGTCCCAGCTGATGTGGTGTTCTGTCACCAAGCTTCTCAATAAATCCCCCAGACTCATGTTGACCACCTCGGTTTGCCCATCCATCTACGGATGGTAAGATGAACTAAAAGCCAAATTAGTCCCTACCTTTTTCCATAGCGTCCTCCAAAAATTACCTATGAATTTGGTATCCCTATCCGAGACTATGCTTCTCGGCAATCCATGAAGTCTAACAACCTCTTTGAAAAACAAGTTTGCGATATGAGTCGCATCGCTGGTCTTCTGGCATGGTATGAAATGTGCCATTTTCGAGAACCTGTCCACCACCACAAAGATGGAATCAACTCCTCATTGCGTCCTCGGTAAACCCAATACAAAATCCATGTTGATCGCCTCCCATGGTCTCTCCGGTATGGGCAATGGCTGATACCACTTGGTGCAATCGTGACCCTCGTAGTCCGACCGCTTCCACCTGGACCTTCTTCACTTCGGCCCGAAGAGTCACATGCTCTTCCAACTCCTTACAGGAGTTCTCTCTACCCACAGGAATCTTCTTCCCCGATCTCCCCTTGACTTTGTCGGGGAATCGGATTTCGCGTTATCGCGAAACTTGTGCACGAGGTTCTTATGCTACCCAAAACCCCGAACCTCGAACTTCGATATGCACGTGCGTTAATTCCTCGCCACGTCACCTCCTCTCTCCGCTCGATCGAGAATCGTGTGATCGTGATTTCGATGGTTGAAATCCCTTGCACTGGGAAAACCCCGAATGTCGAAATCCCGACTTCCCGGGATCTGATGCCACCTGTCCCTATAATGATCGATGGCTCCGATTAAATCAGGAAATCACCAATCGCGATTTCAACAACCATGAAACTCTTGCCTCTGGGAAACCCAATATGCTGAATCCCGATGGCTCTTGGTTCTTCCTGCACCTAAGGGTCAAGTCCCTCGCCACTTCCCCCAGATCTGGCGGTCGGCGGGACTTCGCGATTCTCCCCTGCGAATCCTGGCCATTGATTTCTCCCCTTTGAGGATTTCTTCTGCTCCAAAGATCCAGCCTGTTCGAACCTTCTCACGGGTCCCTTTTCCAGGAATCACGAAGGAACTATCCCTCTTGAGCTTGTCAACCCTGACTCCTTCAGAGACTTTTCACACACTACTCGTGCTCGACCTTCAACAACTCTCAAAGTATGGAGTCTTCTAGACTCTGTGCACTTCCGCAACAACATTCTATGCCTTCCTTGCTCAGACTAACCACTGAGACTTCAATTTTAGCCTGCACTTCTCCTGCTGCAGTTCTACCAACCTGCGCCAGCTTCTGGGCAAATGAGAATAAGGTTTTAACTGTCTAGCCTCATCAATGCACTCTATGCGGATGAATTCGACTGCACTCTATGCAGGAATCTCCCGGCTCAAAAAGAGAAAAAATTGAAACTCATTCTCTTCTCTCTCAGACTTCAGTTTTAAACCTCTGAAATCACATGCACAGCATATTCAAAAGCAAATGCATGCAAGGAAAACATACAGTCAAGAACATATGAGCATCATACACAGAGAAACAACACCAAACATGAAATTGAATCACATACTCTCTTCTATTAATTCAAAACCATCTGTACATGGGTGTTCTTCACAATTTCTCTGCTTGCTCTTCTCTTCTTGCTCCGGAATGAATGATAGTGTTATAATGTACAAAGGAGGGTGTCTATATCCGTTCTCCCTCTTGAATTCTACAACTATCAAATCTACAATTAAAATCCTATCTAACAACATTAAATCTATTAAATGCCTTCCTATCTACTAAGGACGAGAGCTTAAAGGCTCAAGGTCCCATTTACAATACAAGTGCGCTTATTTATGAATGACTTCAATAAAGGGCGGTGCAAAAACTTCCCAAAGTATTTCCAAAATGTGCGCTGGCTTATCGAGCTGTTCTCCGCTTGATGTGCTGGCTCGCTTGATGTGGGCGATGCTCCTGCATCAATATTCCATTTATCAGCCATAACGATCAATTACTTCATGATCCTTTTCATCTTCTTTGAAGAACATTAAATATCTTTGTCTTATCTTTTGGTAGTGTCTGGCACTGCAAGATACAAATTATTTCACCAACCAACCTCTCTACCTCTTCTACCACACACTCCATAGCCATTTGCATGCTAAATTTTCCCTTCACTAGAACTCAGACCTTTTACTTCATACTTTGAGCACCCATTTATCATTGTGGCTCACATTACCCATACTACACTACTGAAATTATTGCTAGTCTGTGCTACGGATCCTATGTTCCAGTGTTGACAATTCCCTTTCAAACCTTTGTTATATCTATTCTCTTAGCTCCAACAATTAGCTCCCCTTTTTCACTATGTCATGTTAAAATTTCATCTCACAAGTCTTCTTGCAGTGAGCAGTTAGTAGCCCTTGCATTTGTTTTTTAAAACTTTGAAGACCTTGTATGGTGGCTTAATGAAAGTCTAAATATGAACAATGTAGTATCCCTTCATACCATTTCTCAAGGTATCTTTTCCCCTTTTTTAAACCATCAGACCAATCTATTCTTAATTCAAAAGTGAGTTGGAGAAAATTCCTCATAGACCAATTAAGGATCACCTTAAAAACTCAAATACCTTTGCCTTTGTTTGGTTTCTTTTTCCCTCATAGAATTACAATCTTTGATCCCCTGTTTCCATCCATGGATACACCTTAAAAGAGTAAATCTCACAAGGGAGGGAGTGTTGTAAGGACTGGGCCTTTTGACATGCAAATTTTTGATGTTGAGTCTATGGTCATGGAGGTTTTCCAAAGGGTTGATTGCCTCTCTTTTTTTTCAAAACATGTAGAGGGGAAACCCTGAAGTAGAAAGGAAGTTTGCCTTAAAATTTGATGGCATTAATACCAAGGTAGGAAACCTTTATTTTGAGGTATATGAGGCCACTATTGCACTAGCCACTGAGATACCCAAAAATGGTGAGAGGTGGCTCAAATCCATGATCCTAAATGCATCCTTTTCAAAGGATTTCATCAAGACAGACTATGAGAAAGACAATTTGTCAAAGGAAGTGCCTAGGAACCACCTGATTGAGGGTTTTGATAAAATGTTGAAGATTATCCATAGATATTTTAGCTGTGAGGACATATTTAACATGATATACCAATATCACATTAGAATCTTGTTGCATTTCACTGGTAAGGATTTAATGAATATCCCTTTTTATCTGATAAGAAGTATGGGAAAGATGTTCGATAGAGTCCAATCCAAGTCCAAGGTTGTGAACACTAGTTTTTTCCACTTTTGGTTGATCAGGATGTTGTTTATGGAAGAGTTGAATAAAAGGAGAATTTCATGGGAGAAGCTCATTGTCTCTACCAATATGTAGCTAGATATATCCTCTACCCCTCAATCCAGGATGTAGAGCCCTTTTCCATCTAGTAGTGTTTCCCTAGCAAGAACAAGTAAGAAGAGAAAAAGAAAACTTACTAACCAAGAAAAAGAAACCCCTAAGGAAATTGAATAAGAAGAGAGAGAGGTTCATCACTCCCCACAAAGAGAATTTTCACCTCCTCCTGCACCTGAATTGAAAGAAGTTCTTTCATCAACCAAATCCACAACCAAGAAGGGGAGGAAATTTCATTTCCCTTCACCTTCTCCAGCATATAAGACCAGAGATAGGAGGACTTTTACTAGATCATCATCTCATAAGGAAGTTGTTGAAGCAGAAGTCATACCCAAGCATTCAGTCCCAAAGAGAGTTAAGGGTAAAGGTTAAGCCACTGAGAAGTCTATTGAGGTTATATCCAAAGCCTCTGTTCAATAGAAAGATAATGATAAAGGTGAATCCATTGAGAAGCCTATTTAGGTTATCAAAATCAACACTCCCTCTGAAAATACCACTTTCAAGAGATTGATTAGACAACTCAGGGAAGCTAGAAAAGAAGTTTAACATTTGAAGGAAGAAATTTTGACTGAGAGAAGAAATATCAAGGATCTCATGGACATGTACAATGAAAAACTTGATTTGTAAAGGTTTAAAGCAAGAATATTATTTCCTCTCCATAGACAACTTAAGACTTTGTACAGAAAAAACAAGAGCATTCAGTCCCAAAACAAGAAGCTCAAATAATAATTGCAGCCCTTCAAGAATGATCTAGCCCAGAGGAACTTAAATGTTCTAGTACAAGCTACAATAGAAATAAATTAGCCTGTTGTAGAGAAGAATGCCCCTACTAAACAAAGAGATGTTGTCATGATAGAGGGAAAGTCTCCTACAACAAGGAGGAGGAGTGGATTGATAAAGTAGATGGAAGGTATGACAAATCCATATTTTAGGATGATTACTTTTTCAAGCTTGAAGTGTTCAAAGAAGTATGATATTTTCACCTATACAGGAATCTATAGGCTCCTAGTCCATCATCTAAGATTTTTTTTGTTTTTGAAGAGTTGTTGCATCACACATAAAAACACAGTTTTTTCGTGGAGCCTGGCACTGCAAAATTGTCTACACAAATTGTTTTGTGATTGTGCTACCAAAGGCGCTACGTAATCACCTAGCCATGCACAGGAAGGGCACTACAGAATCTGCAAAGTAGCTTTTACAAGGGGAACTACAGAATCTATAGAGAATATTTTACAACGGTGCTACGAAATCTGCAGAGCAATTTATAGGAGGGCGCTACGGAATTGGCTATTGAATGCGCTATAGAATGACGCTACGAACTGGCCATTACAGTCAGAGGTTTTGAATTCATGACTCCTTCATGAATTTGATGGTGTGGAGGGAACCAAAGATCAACATGTGGCAGCTAGGGATCAACATACGAGTTTGGAGGACACATGGCATTGGAGAAGGATGCACCCAAGAAGCAAGACATGTCATTTAATTTTTGTTAGAGTGGTTCCAACATGGTTCCTTGATTTTAGCAGTTTGTTAGATCTGTTGGTAGAAATGTTAGAATTGCATTTTTTGTGGAGGATTTGGGGATAGGAAGGCCAAATCGCACCTCTAGATGTTGTCTATTTTTTATTATTATAAATATATCAGATGAAGGATATGTTGGGTCAGAATGGTTGAGAAGAGCTACCTCTTTGTAATATTTTGACAAAACAGAGTCGTTCTCTGGTTATGTATGAGACCTGAGACATTTTCATTAATAGAAGTCAATTTCCTTTCACCATCTTTTTTCCTCTTATTCTGAAATGCTCATGATTGGATGATCCATATGAGATATTGTGGTTGTGTTATAAGGAATGTTCGATTATAATGATGTTGTGAATATTTTTCAGTATTTTAAAATTGAAGTTCAAGAATGTTCTTGTGACTGAGTTTTTCTTCACTAAGTTGTTTGAAGGCCTGATTCTTATAGAAGACTTATCCACCTTCCTCACTAAGTCTTCCTTCTATTCAATTTTATCCCTAAACCAATGAATGAAGTTAATCAAAACCTCATTTGATTATGCATGCTAGCCCATATTTCCGTGTTAAAACATTATCATCGTGATTTTTTGTCCATTTGAACTTTAATCATTAAATTACATTCAAAAACCTTTTGATGGGTGTTGGGCTTATCCTCTTTCAATATGAGGGTGAATTTCAGTGATAACATTCTTGGTGCCACTGTCGATGAATGAATTTAAGACATTTCCTTGGGATTGAATGACAAATGTTTAATAATTTTGAAGGTGCATCAGAAATTAGTACATTGAATATTGTAGCTTGCACTTGGTGACTCCACTATTTTTGTTGTGGCTCCCAAAGGAAGAAACATGAGATCTACACCACATATACCTATGGAAACACCTTAAGCTAACCCAGAGAGGATTATCAAGAAAGGAAATATTTCTCAAGAAGGATTTTTCAGTTTTTGTACCAGGTACGTCTGGTCATTTACATGATTCTACTTTTAAAACTCCGGTAGTTATATCCAATTCTCCTCTTTTACCTTCTGCTGAAGTTTCTAGAAGTTTGGATTTTGAAAATTTTCTTCTTGAATACTCTTCTTTTATCCCCAAACTGAAAGAATAAAGTTTTGAAACCCTTTCCTCTCATGATGTTGTAAAGTGGTTTAGACTAGAAATATTCAAAGATTTTCCTTCTTTAGGCTTTCCTACTCCTCCTCCTATCAAAGTTGTTGTGACTAAAGAGGAGGAATCCTTTCTTCCCTTGGACCCTATACCATATTCCTCAAGACTCAACATCTTCCTATGAAAACTGAAACCTCTCCATCCAATCTTCCTCTTTCTCCAAAATTCCAAGTTGTAGTTGTACCTGTCAAAAATCCATCTCCCCCTTATTCTCCTACAGTTCACAACCCAATGCTTGGTGCTAACCTTCCTAGAAATAGGATGGATTCCATAGTGGATTCTAGGTATGCCCCTCTTCTTTTACCTCAACCTATGTATGCTCTCCCAGCTAGAGACTACCTTAAGTACATTCCCAAGCTCACAGGGGAGGAAGACATAACTGCAGAAGAACATCTTGGAGCCTTTTATAGTTATGCAAACAACCTTGACATTGTAAATGAAGATGTATGGATGAGATTATTTATATAGAGCCTTGATGGTAAGGCTAGGCAATGGTTTAGGGGTTTGTCTCCTAGATCTATTTCTGGGATTGAAGCTTTGGATGATCCTTTCCCGAGGCATTGGGGGGATAAAAATGATTTTCTTTATTATATTACACAATTTGGGTCACTTAAGAGGAAAGAGGGGGAATGAATTTCAGACTTCTCAAAAAGATTTAATAAAATGTACAACAACATTCCCATTGAAATAAATCCTACAAAAACCTTTGCCAATATTACCTATGCCAGTGCTTTTGACCCTGAGTTTTGCCTCATGATGAGAGAAAGAAGACCTACCTCTCTAGCTCATATGCAAGATGAAACTTTGGAAGTAGAATATAACATATTGGTAGCTGACAAACTTAGGGGAAATTATGATAGAGACAGAAGGAAAATTAGGGTTGAAGCTTCAACCTATGAATCCCCTGTTATCCACCCTCAAGTTGACGAACTTACAAAATTGGTAAAATGACTTTCTGTTGAAATGGAGAAGTTGAAACTTGAAGGAAAATAGAACTATAAGAACACACAGAATGTTGATTATAGATGTAATTTCAAAAGACAAAATAATGCCCCTCAGGTCCTCCAAAGAGAGAAAAGGAACAGGGATAGGGATGATAAAAAATTCCAAGCTCCTCTCCAAAACAACCTTTTGCTAATGAAGAAGGAGAGGATGAAGAAACTAATCCTGAAATCCATTGTCTTGGTGACACCTCTTCATCTCCTCATTTAACCCAAACTGCATATGAAGAGTCTCTCATGGATAGTCAGTTCAACGAATTGAGTAAAAGGGAAAAATAAATGAAAATCCAAGTAAATACAACCTCGGGTCAAAAAATAAAGAGGGAAATACTGAAACTTCTGATCAACCCACTAAAGTAGAAAATTCTTTTAAGACTGTGGCAGCTAGAAACAAATAAAAAGATGCACAAAACCCCCAGGCATTGGTTAAGAGCCCTACCCCAGAAGTTAAGGAGATTATGAAATATTCATCCTCTTTTATCTTTGAGAGATGGAGATTACTTACGAAAAAGGAACCCCCACAAAGTCCATAGTTAAGCTCTTTTCAAACTCCCTAAAATTGAAAAGATCGTCAAGTGACCTTGTTCCTTCACACTCATTAAATTGGTCTAGAAGAACATCTACTCTTCCAAACATATGGAGAGTTTGTGTTGCCTCCTACATCGTGAACTTATGTCGATGTCATGATGCATGAGTCTTATCATATTTCATAATTTTGTCCAAGGGAAGTTTCACCCAACCTAAGTTGGCCTTTATGTAGTTTTTCTCTTGACCTCATGCTCGACCATCCCAAAAGTCAAATCAATTCCTTGTTCGAAATCAATCGAGTTCTATGCCTAATCATTGAGATCCTCTTGTCTTTTCTCGATGAACCGTCAAAGACCTCTAGGTAGTGAAGTCATACACTCACATTGTAATCCTACCTAAGTTTTGAAGATCTTGAAGTTGTTTCTCGAGCTATGAATACCTCATCTCCATCCATCAGGCGTTGTTGGATTCTTAAAGATGGATACTATACTTGTATATCTTTGATTTTGAGATGTAGATCTGTTGTGTATTACTCACGGATACACTTTATATAGTTATATGACATGGATCTGCAGTGTATTTGATTGGAAGCCATGATTTATTTTCATCCTGATATCCCAAGCATGGGTATGCCCACCTCAAAGAGACATTTGTTATTTTTTCAGATGGCACCTCCCAAACTTTGGTATCGGGCTCACTCGTTTCATACATTGGGGAAGATTTTGTAATTTATTTCAGCTATTATATGATATTATGACCTCACACATTAGGGAGCATCTGTTATAACCCTAAATTTCTCTACATATGCATACCTGGCCTTTGGCCCTCTTACTCGCATTTTTTCCAATCCATCACTAAGTTGCTCTTCTAAAAAAACCATTTTTTGAAGATGTACGCTCCCTGAACCAATAATTCCCGTGTACATACACTTTCTACACCACTACAACCCACGTACATACACATGATGCACCACTACAACCGGAATATACTTGCAAAATTTGCAAAAAATAAAAAGTTGCAAGGAATTCGTTGAGATTATGGGTTATTGGGTAGTTTCCCAACTGATCCATTGCCTATAGCCCATCACCCAACCGAATAACCATCCTTTTTTCATATAAAAGGAGGTTTTGGGGTCTCATTCCACATATAGACATAAGAACAGTGAAACTCTACCCATTTCACATCCCCTCCTTGCCCCAAGTAATTGCATCCCTTTTGTGAGAATTGCCTCAGAATTCCCCAATTTTACCTTCTTCCTCCATCAGAAACCCATTCACTTCCCAAGAAGAGATATGAAGGTTGAGAGGAGAATCCATACAGAGGTGCACTTGGATCTTGGTGAAAAGGAGCCCGGACTAGGTTCGTGGAGCAGTAGCCAACTTTGGTTGCAAAAGGTATAATCATTGAATTATCAATAAAAGAAGTACTTTTCCTGTCACAAATCATGGTGTATTGAATGTTTTTAATGGTTATGTTTTTATATTATAACGTCTAACCCTAATTTGTATATGAATTGCATGCTTGTATCTTTCTGTTTGTTTGTCTTTGAATGCAGGCTAGCCTTGGTAGGAGGCGTGCAGTCAGCAAAGCTTTCCAACACAAGAGGATCATCACTGGACGCAGAGTAGAGGTACAATTACCTAGTCCTTCTCATCTTTGATTTTCATGTATGAGTCCTGGGTATGTTTGGGGTAGTTATATAAGTAGATTACTTTTAGACGGTTTTGATATGCCTACATTTTGAACCCTAGTGTAGTCTTAAGGGGGGGTTTTCCCGCTAGCAATTTATGAGGTTCTAACTATTTACCAATTTGAAATCTTCCCCTAAGCTCAGCGCTACAGAAACCACTAGTCCAGATAAAGATACAAATTATGCTACGAGATTAATTATTCGAGGTGAATTGGAGGTTGATTTGGATGTAACAACTCCAGGATTGTTTTAGATCTTCCATTTATCAGCCATAACATTCAGTTACTTCATGATCCTTTTTAGTTTCTTTGAAGAACATTAAGATATCTATGTCTTATCTTTTGGTAGTGTCTGGCGCTGCAAGCTACATATTATTTCACCAACCAACCTCCCTACCTCTTCTACCACACAATCCATAGCCATTTTCATGCTAAATTTTCCCTTCACTAGAACTCAGACCTTTTACTTCATACTTTGAGCACCCATTTATCACCGTGGCTCACATTACCCATAATACACTACTAAAATTATTGCTAGTATGTGCTACGGATCCTATGTTCCAACATTTCCAATTCCTTTTCAAACCTTTCTTATATTCTATGCTCTTGGATCCAACAATTAGCTCCCCTTTTTCATTGTGTCATGTTATAATTTCATCTCACAACTCTTCTTGCACTGAGGAGTTAGTAGCTCCTACATTTAAAAAAAAACTCTTTGAAGACCTTGTATGGTGTTTAATGAAAGTATAAATATGAACAGTGTAGTCTCCCTTCATATCATTTCTCAGGGTATCTTTTCCCCTTTTTTAAACCATCGGACCAGACTATTCTTAATTCAGAAGTGAGTTGGAAGAAAGTCCTAAAAGACCAATTAAGGATCACCTTAAAAACTCAAATACCTTTTCCTTTGTTTGGTTTCTTTATCCCTCATAGAATTACCGTATTTGATCCCCTGTTTCTATCCATGGATACACCTCAAAAGAGTAAGTCTCACAAGGGAGGGAGTGTTGTAAGGATTGATCCTTCTGACATGCACCTGTTTGATGTTGAGCCTATGGTCATGGAGGTTTTCCAAAGGGTTGTCTGCCTCTCTTTTTGTCAAAACATGTAGAGGGGAAACACTGAAGTAGAAAGGCAGTTTGCATTAAACTTTGATGGCATTAATACCAAGGTAGGAAACCTTTATTTTGAGGTATCTGAGGCCGCTATTGCAGTAGCCACTGAGATACACAAAAATGGTGAGAGGTGGTTCAAATCGATGATCCTTGACACAACCTTTCCCAAGGATTTCCTCAAGACAGACTATCAGAAAGACAATTTGTCAAAGGGAGTGCCTATGAACCACCTGATTGAGGGTTTTCATAAAATTTTGAAGATTATCCATAGATAATTTACCTGTGAGGGCATATTTAACATGATATACCAATATCACATTAGAATCTTGTTTCATTTCACTGGTAAGGATTTAATGAATATATCTTTTTATATGTTAAGAAGTATGGGAAAGATGTCCAATAGAGTCCAATCCAAGTCCAAGGCTGTGAAAACTAGTTGTTTCCACTTTGGGTTGATTAGGATGTTGGTTATGGAAGAGTTGAAGAAAAGGAGAATTTCTTGGGAGAATTTCATTGTCTCTACCAATATGAAGCTAGATATAGCCTCTACCCCTCAATCTAGGATGCAGATCCCTTTTCCATCTAGTAGTGTTTCCCCAGCAAGAAAAAGTAAGAAGAGAAAAAGAAAACTTACTAACCAAGATAAAGAAACCCCTAAGGAAATTGAATAAGAAGAGAGAGGTTCATCACTCCCCACAAAGAGACTTTTCACCTCCTCCTGCACCTGAATTGGAATAAGATCCTTCATCAAACAAAGACACAACCAAGAAGGGGAGGAAATTGCATTTCCCTTCACCTACTCCAACATCTAAGACCAAAATTAGGAGGACTTTTAGTAGATCAACATCTCATAAGGAAGTTGTTGAAGTAGAAGTCATACCCAAGGATTCAGTCCCAAAGAGAGTTAAGGGTAAAGTCTAAGCCACTGAGAAGCCTATTGAGGTTATAGCCAAATCCTTTGTTCAACAGAAAGATAAAGGTAAAGGTGAAGCCACTGAGAAGCCTATTTAGGTTATCAACATCAGCACTCCCCCTGAAAATACCAATTTCAAGAGATTGATTAGACAACTCAGGGAAGATAGAAAAGAAGTTTAACGTTTGAAGGAGGAAATTTTGACTGAGAGAAGAAATATGAAGGATCTCATGGACATGTACAATGAAAACCTTGATTTGGAAAGGTTTAAAACAAGAATATTATTGCCTCTCCATAGACAACTTAAGACTTTGTATAGAAAAAACAAGAGCATTCAGTCCCAAAACAAGAAGCTCAAATAATAATTGCAGGCCTTCAAGAATGATCTAGCCCAGAGGAACTTAAATTTTCTAGTACAAGATGAAATAGAAAGAAATGAACCTGCAGTAGAGAAGAATTCCCCTACTAAACAAAGAGATGTTGTCATGAAAGAGAGAAAGTCTCTTGCAACAAGGAGGAGTAGTAGATTGATAAAGTAGATGGAAGGTATGACAAATCCATTTTTGAGGGTGATTTCTTTTTCAAGATTGAAGTGTTCAAAGAAGTATGATATTTTCACCTATACAGGAATCTACACGCTCCTATTCCATCATCTAATATTTTTTGTGTTTTTGAAGAGTTGTTGCATCACACAGAAAAACACAGAAATTTCATGGCGCCTGGCACTACAGAATCATCTACACAAATTGTTTTGTGATTGTGATACCAAAGGCATTACGTAATCACCTAGCCAAGCACTGGAAGGGCACTACAGGATCTACAAATTATCTTTTACAAGGGGCTCTATGGAATCTGTAGAGAATATTTTACAAGGGGCTCTACGGAATCTGTAGAGAATATTTTACAAGGGTGCTACAGAATCTACAGAGCAATTTATAGGAGGGCACTACATAATTGGTTATAGAATGTGCTATAGAATGATGCTACGAACTAGCCATTACAGTCAAAGGTTTTGAATTCATGACTCCTTCTTGACTTTGATGATGTGGAGGGAACCAAAGATCAACATGTGGCAACTGCGGATCAACATACGAGTTTGGAGGACACATGGCACTGGAGAAGGATGCGACCAAGAAGCAAGACATGTCATTTAATTTTTGTTAGAGTGGTGCCAAATGGTTCCTTGATTTTAGAAGTTTGTTAGATCTATTGGTACAAATGTTATATTTGCATTTTTTGTGGAGGATCCAGGGATAGGAAGGCCAGATCGTACCTCTAGATGTTGCCTATTGTTTTTTATTATAAATACATCAGATGAAGGATATGTTGGGTCAGAATGGTTGAGAAGAGCTACCTCTTTGTAATATTTTGAGAAAACAGAGTCATTCTCTGGTTATGTATGAGACTCGAGACATTTTCATTAATAGAAGTCAATTTCCTTTCATCATCTTGTTTCCTCTTATTCTGAAATGCTCATGCTTGGATGATCCATATGACATATTGTAGTTTTGTTATAATGGATGTTTGATTATAATGTTGTTGTGAATATTTTTCAGTATTTTAAACTTAAAGTTCAATAATGTTCTTGTGACTGAGTTTTTCTTCACTAAGTTGTTTGAAGGCCTGATTCTTATAGCAGACTTATCCACCTTCCTCACTAAGTCTTCCTTATATTCAATTTTATCCCTAAACCAATGACTAAAGTTAATAAAAACCTCATTTGCTTATGCATGCTAGCCCACATTTCTCTGTTAAAACATTCTCATGGTGAGTTTTTTTTCATTTGAACTTCAATCATTAACTTACATTCAAAAACCTTTTGATGGGTGTTGGGCTTATCCTATTTCAATATGAGGGTGACTTTCATTGATAAAATTCTTGGGGCCACTGTTGTCGAATGAATTGAAGACATGTCCCTAGGATTGAATGACAAAGCTTTAATAATTCTGAAGGTGCATCAGAAATTAGTACATTGAATATTGCAGCTTGCACTTGGCGACTCCACTGTTTCAGTTGTGGTTCCCAAAGGAAGAAACACGAGGTCTAATCCACATCTATCTATGGAAACACCTTAAGATGACCCAGAGAGGATTATCAAGAAAGGAAAGACTTCTCAAGAAGGCTTTTCAGTTGTTGTACCAGGTACTTCTGGTCATTTACATGATTCTACTTTTAAAACTCCAGTAGTTATATCCAATTCTCCTCTTTTACCTTCTGCTGAAATTTCTAGAAGTTTGGATTTTGAAAATTTTCTTGTTGAATACTCTTCTTTTATCCCCAAATTTAAAGAATAAAGTTTTGAAACCCTTTCCTCTCATGATGTTGTAAAGTGGTTTAGACTAGAAATATTGGAATATTTTCCTTCTTTAGGATTTCCTACTCCTCCTCCTATCAAAGTTGTTGTGGCTAAAGAGGAGGAATCATTTCTTCCTTTGGACCCTATACCATCTTCCTCAAAGACTCAACCTCTTCCCATGAAAACTGAAACCTCTCCATCCAAGCTTCCTCTTTCTCCAAAATTCCAAGTTGTAGTTGTACCTGTCAAAACTCCATTTCCCCTGTATTCTCCTACAGTTCACAACCCACTGGTTGGTGCTAACCTTCCTAGAAATATGATGGATTCCATAGTGGTTGCTATGTATGGCCCTCTTCTTTTACCTCAACCTGTGTATGCTTTCCCAACTGGAGACTACCTTAAGTACATTCCCAAGTTCACAGGGGAGGAAGGTATAACTGCAGAAGAACATCTTGGAGCTTTTTATAGTTATGCCGACAACCTTAACATTGCAAATGAAGATGTATGGATGAGAGTATTTGTAAAGAGGCTTGATGGTGAGGCTAGGAAATGGTTTAGGGGTTTGAATCCTAGATCTATTGCTGGGATTGAAGATTTAGATGATGCTTTCCTGAGGCATTGGGGGGATAAAAATGATTTTCTTTATTATATTACAGAATTTGGGTCACTTAAAAGGAAAGAGGGGGAATGTGTTTCGGACTTCTCAAAAAGATTTAATAAAATGTACAACAAGATTCCCACTAAAATAAAGCCTACAAAAACCTATGCCATTTCTTTTGACCCTGAGTTTTGCCTCATGATGAGAGAAAGAAGATCTACCTCTCTAGCTCATATGCAAGATGCAAATTTGGAAGAAGAATCTAACATATTGGCAGCTGACAAACTTAGGGGAAAATATGATAGAGACAGAAGGAAAATTAGGGCTGAAGCTTCAACCTATGAATCCCCTATTATGCACCCTCAAGTTGATAAACTTACAAAATTGGTAAAATCACTTTCTCTTGAAATGGAGAAATTGAAACTTGAAGGAAAGTAGAACTATAAGAACACACATAATGATTATTATAGAGGTAATTTCAGAAGACAAAATGATGCCCCTCGGGTCCTCCAAAGAGAGAAAAGGAATAGGGATAGTGATGATAAAAAATTCCAAGCCCCTCTCCAAAACAACCTTGTTGCTAATGAAGAAGGAGAGGATGAAAAAACTAATCTTGAAATCCATTGTCTTGGTGACACCTCTTCATCTCCTCATTTAACCCAATCTGCATATGAAGAGTCTCTCATGGATAGTCATTTCAATGAATTGAGTAAAAGGGAAAAACAAATTAAAATCCAAGTAAATACAACTTTGGGTCAAAAAATAAAGAGGGAAAGACTGAAACTCYTGATCAACCCACTAAAGAAGAAAATTATGCTAAGACTGTGGAAGCTAGCAACAAATAAAAAGATGCACAAAACCCCCAGGAATTGGTTAAGAGCCCTACCCCATAAGTTAAGGAGATTATGAAATCTCCATCCTCTTTTATCTTTGAGAGTGAGATTCAAAAATTTAAAATCCCTGTACCTTTTTTGGAGCTGATTAAGAATGAGGAATTCAAAAGATATGTTTCTAAAATGTTGCAGCCTGAGCCTTCCTTTAATTCCACAGATTCAATAAACCTTCAATATGAAAAAAAAACAGTCATCCTAGGACCTTTGGTAGAGGATAGGGATGACTCTTTCCCTCCTTTCTACACATCATTAAACATTCATGATAAATTGTTGCACAACTGCTTGATGGACTTAGGGGAATATCATAACCTCATGCCTAAAATTGGCATGCATGAGATTGGGTTGGTAATTACAAAAACCTACCATGATCTATACTCATTTTATTCCAGGAAGGTGAAGTGTATTGGGGTTATTAAAGACCTATTTGTTACCCTGTTCCAATTTCCAATGAAAGGTGTGGTCATGGATATTGTGGTGGTAGATGTCCCCTCTGAATTTGGGATGCTCTTGTCAAGATCTTGGATCAAAAGACTAGGGGGAACTTTGCATATGGATATTTCATATGCCATTATTCCTATGTTTGGGGGAGAACATATAAGACTTTATAGGGATGCACAACTAGCCTACATCATCAATGATGAAGAAAATCCTACCAACCACCCTATTTTTGCACTTGATACTGATTTAGGATCCAGTATATTACAACTCATTGATGCTCCTCAACCACCTATTGAAATCAGAAAATAGTCCATCACCTCTTATGAAGGACCTCCTCCTAATACCTCTGTTTGGAAGATGTTTTTTGATAGGGCCTCTTCTAAGGAATGTGTTGGTGTTGGGGTACTSTTTATTTCTCCTACCCAAGAGATCATATCTTTGTCCTACAAGATTGAATTTGAAACTAAAAACAATGTGGAAGAATATGAGGCTCTTGTTTTAGGTTTGAGGGATGATAAATACATGAGTATTGAAGAGCTAGCATTGTTTGGTAACACTGAATTAATTGTCAATCAAGTCAAAAATCTGTATCAAACTAAACACCCTAGGTTAAGGACTTATAGAAATGAAGTTTGGGATCTTGTTGATAGTTTCTTCTTAGATTTTAATATCTCATTTGTTCCAAGAGAGGAGAAAAGTATGGAATATGCCTTGGTTGTTTCAGCAAGTAATTTCAGAGTTCCTTTTCCCCCTAATCTCAAATATGATGTGTAAGTGAAGTATAGACGCTCTATACATGACAATGTCAAACATTGGAAGGTTTTTGAGGATGATATTGAGATAAAAATATTTATTCAGACTGTGGATGAGTTTTTTGCCTTACGTATTGATCAAGATCATGATACGAAAAAAATCCCTCATGATGATATTTTTCTAAATAAAATTGTTTACCATCATATTGTTTAGTTTCCCAGTAGCCATATTCCAAAAGGACTAGTTCCCCTGGAGAGATTGTTTGACATAATGATGTTGTTTTAAAGGTTAAAGCTTCAATTGAAAGTGTTGATGTGACTAAATGCAATTTAGGTACAAAGGAGGATCCAAAGTATGTTAAATTGTCTAGCATCTTGTCAAAGGAACAAAGGGCTACGTATGTTAAGATTTTAAAGGAGTTTGTTGATGTGATTTCCTGGAAATATGAATATTTAAAAACATATGACACAAACATCATTGAACATAATATTCCTTTGAAAGAGGAGACGAAGACTTTTAGGCAGAAACTTAGAAAGATAAATCCCATGTTGCTTCCTATTATGGAAAAGGAAGTCAAGAAGTTTTTGGATGCCAAAATCATCATTCCTTTGAGACACTCTGAGTGGATGTATAACTTGGTCCCTATGAGGAAGAAAAATGGGGAAATAGACTATTTGTTGATTTCAGGAATTTAAATAGAAGCTCCAATAAAGATAATTACCCCTTGCCAAAGATGGACCATATTTTGCAGAGAGTCACTGGTTCATCTAGGATGTCTATGATTGATGGATTTTTTGGCTAGAATCAGATCTTTGTCTTGCCTTAAGATAGAGAGAAGAAATCCTTCACTACTCCTTGGGGCACATTCATGTATGATAAAATTCCCTTTGGATTGATGAATGCAGGAGTGAACTTTCAACA
>SNQJ01S0109558.1:0-18800 GCA_010110895.2 Picea sitchensis
TGGCCTAAAGCCGACATAAATAAAATAACATTACTAATCTAATATGCCCCAATTATGTGGTAATGAGCCAATATTAGGGCTTAACATATTTCCTACAATGTTTTGTAGTTGTTGCTATTAAAATTCTTACAGGACGTACAAAGCAACATTTTTTACAAGGGAAATAACATCTACCATCACCCTTTTCACCCGCTTTACATTTTTCCCCACCTCTAACAACATTTTGCGACATTCTTCCGCACAAAAATACCCTTTCAGAATCGTCGTTGTTATAGCAAGATTGTCGCAACATATTTAAACCATCAAATATTTATAGTCCAATTTTAGGTCACTATCATCGCAATTGCGACGACCATGACCTAAAACTATTTTTTTTTTCTACCTATTTATTTGTCATTTTTAACGGTCAATTTTAAGGTTAGGTCAGTCGTCGCGCTTGCAACGAACGTTGACCATATTAATTTAAACAAACTACATGCGCCGCACTTGCGACGAACATTGACCATATTAATTTAGTCAAATTACATGTGTCGAGATAGCGACGAATACGGGGTGGATTTAGAAAAATTGAACTTTTTCTCTTGCATGTTGCGACGAAAGAGTACTTTCATTGCAAGTGGTCGTCGCAAATTTTTCAATATGTAGTAGTGAGACAAAAGAACACAAGATATTTATCCTGGGAAAAACCAAGCAAACTTTGTTAGACATATTTCATTCACAAATCAAGTCCAATCATGAACCAATAGATAAACCCTAGCATAAAGGCTACCTCAAGGTACAAAAAATAATACCACCCCAGTTGCAGTAGTAGCACAATACCAGGGTAGCGCACCTTTTCCAAGAGTAGCGCACAAGAGAGAAATACCAGAAAGACTGAACAAGAAGAATCTATGTCATTGTAGTTGTTGTATCACCCTTCCTCAAACTTTCTCCTTAGTTCTGTGTAGGTGAGAGAGTGAGAGTGAGTGTGTCCAAATGAGCTAAGGCACCTCCTATTTATAGTTTTCATTTTCTCTTTACTGGGTTGACTTCTCTTCTGAGAAGGTGTCACTTCTTTGTTCTGTATTCTTCTGGATCGACTTCTCTTCTAGGGTATGTCCACATATGTTCAATGGTTCTTTTGCTTCCGGAATATTATTCTTGTCTAATAAAGGTCATCTAGAAGGGAAAGTACCTCCTGAAACTATCAAAACATCAACACTCCCTCTTAGCTAGGGAGGTATCTTTCAAAATGCCTTCATCTAGGAATCCTCTGACTACTCTGCAATCAGCTAGTATCGCACAACTACCACAATATCCTCAGTATCTCAAATCATTCGTCACAATCTTTGCAATCAAGTAACACATAGCTACTCCCAATGTGAATTGGTAGTCTCCATGAAAATCAGCTAGTAGCGCACAACTACTACAATGCCATCCAGTAGAACACAATTGTGTCGATCCATAGTAGTACAAAACTACTATCCAAAGGTACACAACCACTCCAAGTAGCACACGACTATTTTCCAGAGACACGATGTCTTTCTCCTGCAATCAACTAGTATCTATACAAGCCACCACCATACATTCCAACAGTCTCTATGATTATGCAACAATCAACTAGTAGCACATAGCTACTACCATTCCATCATCCATAATCATAGTTTGCAATCCCTATGACTATGCAACAATCAACTAGTAGCACATAGATACTACCATTCCATCATCTATAGTCGCAATCAATAACTATGCAACAATCAAATAGTAGCATACAACTACTACAATGTCATCAACCATAGTCATAGTCGATGTCTCTACAACTATGCAACAATCAAATAGTAGCACACAACTACTACAATACCATCAGCCATAGTTATAGTCTCATCCAGTAGCACAAAGTTACTCCCATAGTCCTCACGACTATGTGTGTGATGTTTCTTCTCTCATCAAGTTTGGCAGTGCATTACCCCCTCAGCCACCTCACATGAATGATATAAGGAACCCTTGGCCATATGGGTTAGCTGGGAGGAGGAGAAACAACACACCTCTCTCACAATGAGGGTGGACATTCTACATCACGCCAAGCTTTTCTTTGAAGTACTCATACTTCACTCTAGATGGATGCTTGGTGAGAATTTTTGTTATCTATTCATCTATGGATATGTACTAGAGCTCTATAGCTCCTCTCTGCACCATGTCTCGTATGTAATGATATTTGATCTCTATGTGCTTTGACTTGTCATGAAATACAAGGTTCTCTGAAATCCATACATAACTTTGATTTTCACAATGTATCAAAGTTGGCTCTAATTCTAGATCAAATATCCTTGCAAGTAACTTCTGAAGCCACACTGCTTCACGGATTTCCACACTAGTTGTGATATACTCTTCCTTTGTTGTACTAAGTGCCACTGATGTCTGCTTCCTTCTCAACCATGAGATCATACCTAATCCTAGATTTAAGTAGCATCCAGAAGAACTCTTCTGATCCACTGCACTCCTTACCCAGTCAGAGTCTGTATATCCCTGCAGCTTCACTTCTCCACCCGAGACATATCTCAATTAATATTCAATCATACCATCCAGGTGCCTCAACATATTTTTTCTTTCCATCCAATGTACATGTCTTGGCTCAACCATGTATTGACTCAAGGCATTCACTGCAAAACATATGTTCGGCTTGGTGTTAACTAGTTACATCAAGGATCCAATCAATTGTTTGTACATCATGGGATCCACCAAATATGAATATGAATCACTCAGAAGCTTCACATTTATCATCATGGGTGTGGCCATGAACTTGCAGTCCATCATCCCGAATATTTGTAGGATCTCA
Organism: Picea sitchensis; assembly: GCA_010110895.2. Lineage (NCBI taxonomy): Eukaryota > Viridiplantae > Streptophyta > Pinopsida > Pinales > Pinaceae > Picea > Picea sitchensis. Next base: position 2,816 of record SNQJ01S0109558.1, read on the forward strand.
ATAGCATATTTTCCTTGGTGAATGAAAATCTCATCTAATCTATGACACACCTCCAATCCCAAGAAGTAATGCATCAGACCTAGATCATTCATCTTGAACTCTAAAGTGATCACCCTCTTGCACACAACTATGAGCTTCTCATCTCCTGTAGGAAACAGTTCATCCACATATAGAACCAAGATCAAAGGACAACCATGCTCAACCTTATAGTAAAGGTTGGGATCTACATCACTCTTGGTAAATCCCAAGCTCATTAGGTAGCTATCTATCCTAGCATACCATGCTCTGGGTGTCTGCTTCAATATGTACAAGGCCTTCTTCAATATTAAAACATGGGACTCTTTCCCATGGATCAAAAAACCTTTTTGCTACTCTATGTACACTTATTCCTCTATTACACCATTCAAGAAGGTAGTCTTGACATCCATCTGGTGTAATTTCCATCCCATTGTGGAGGCAATCGAAATAATGGACATGATGGAAGTGTACTTTTCTACATGAGAAAATGTCTCATAGTAGTCTTCTCCCTCTTTCTAGGAGAATCCTCTAGCCATAAATATTTCCTTGTACTTCTTTATGATGTCATATGCAACATGCTTGATCTTGTAGATCCATTTGGAATTCACTATTGACTTCCATTCTGGTCTCAGAACCACCTCCCACACAAAATTCTTCATGATGGACTAATACTCCTCCATCATGGCATCCTTCCATTCCTTCTTCTCATTAGCTTCCTCGAAGGTGGAAGGATATGAATCAATGATGTTGCTCATAATTTCCACATATCTAGAAAAATTGGGTGGTTTGTTTCTCTCGCTAAAAGAGCCTTTGGGAGTTTCATGTCCTTCAACTTCCTATAAGGTGTTCCAGAGCCAAGATATTCTCTTCATGTTGACTGCAACTTCTCTAGTGGATCTACAGATCGATCTGACTCTACTATTTCATTCTGAACTTCTAGAATGGGTTCCTCTGGTGTAGAGTCTTCCATGACTGCTTCCCTTGGAGCCTCTTGCTCCTCTCAGTCCTCATCCATGTGAGACTCCCTTGATCTTCTGAAGGCTTCATCTTCATCAAATGTTACATACGGGTTGATCTTGATCTGTCTCTGCCCAAGAATGTATATTTTGTAAGCCTTTGAAGTCTCAATGTATCCAACAAATGTTCCCTTCTTTCATGAAGGTTCCAGTTTCATTCTCTTTTCCTTTGGAACATGTATAAACATTGGACAACCAAAAATACTCAAGTGACTGATTTTTGGTTTCCTTCCAGTGAACACCTCTTCAGGTGTCTTGTTTCCCAATATCTTGTGAGGACTTCTATTCTGGACATACACGGTTGTATTGGATGATTCTACCCATAAATGCATGGGTAGGCCTTTGTCATGGAATATCACTTTCGTTGCTTCTACAATGGATCCGGTTTTTTTTTCTTTCTGCAACCCCACTTTGTTGGGGGTTGTAGGGATTTGTTAGCTCCCTCTTAATCCTTGCTTCTCTACAAAAGTATTTAAAATCCTTTGAGGTGTACTCACCTCCGTTATCAGATCTCAAGACTTTAATATTCCTTTCGGAGATATTTTCAACTAAAGTCTTGAATTTCTAAAACTTTTTGAAGACTTAATCTTTTGCTTTCAAGAAGTAGATGCATGTCTTTCGAGAATAGTCATCTATGAATAAGACATAGTATACAAAGTTTCCTAAGGATGGCACTGTCATCTGTCCACATACATCATAGTGTATAATGTCCAAGATACCCTTGGACATGTTGTCACTACTAGTAAATCTTCCCTTGACATTATTTCCAAGTGTGCAACCTTTGCATACTCCATCACGTTCAACCTGAATGTCGGGTAGACCTGTAACCATATTTCCCAATATCAATAGTCCTCTATAGTTTATGTGATCAAGTCTTCAATGCCATAGCTCACTTGATCTAACATTGTTATGTACAAGGGCTTGTTCTTGGTGTCCCTTCAATTTATATAGTCCTCCCTCTCGGACACCAATCACGGTAGCTTTATCAATGCTTTAATTCTTGGGCCACATAAGAACTTGGCCATCCACAAAAGCTACCCTAAAACCTTTATCTTCTAAAGCAGAGATGGAAAGTAGATTCTTCTTCAATTTTTGTACAAACAAAATATACTTAATTAAAAAATGGTTACCTTATTCAAGTTGTGTAGGGAGGCTTCTCCAACGCCTTTAACTACATGCTTGGAATCATCCTCAAGCTCCATGTAAAGGGATGAGCTCTTTTCTGTCAGTTTTGAAAGAGAATTCATGCATCCGGTCATGTGCTTAGAAGCACCAATATTTATGAGCTAAGTGTCATTCCCTTGAGTGATCGTTCCTATGAGTGTTAAAACAAATAAAGATGTTTCATCCTTTTACTTGTGCTCTTCAGCTTATGTTGTATGTGCACGGTGCTTTTTCTTCTTTCTCTTTTCATGTTTATGAGGGCATTGTGAGGCATATTGTTCCATATTCTTGCAGGTGTAGCATATGATATTTAACGCATCCTTATTGTGGCATGGTTTCTTAGACTTATTCGGCATGACTTCTTCCCTTTCCTTTCTCTTCTTCACTTGGGCAACAAGTTCTTGATTTTCCTCATCATTAGTCTTCTATGATTTGGATATCGACATGGATTCCTCTTGGGTGCAGTCTTCCCATAGCTTGTTGAACTTGGGAAATTTTATTTTGGCACAAATCCCTTGAACAAATGGATCCTAAGAGGAAGGAAATCCATTGAGTGTAGTAGTCACAAGTTCAATGTCTTCTATTGGATATCCAATGACTTCTAACTAGTCCTTGGTCTGCGAGATCCTCATAAAATAGTTGGCTATTGTTACTAACTTGTTCATTGTCACGTTTATGAGTTTATTCCTTAGAGTAAGGTTTCAACTGGTATTCTTAATTTCATAAAGTTTGGTTAGGGCATCAAACATTTCCTTTAGTGTATTCATTTCTGATACATTAGGCATCATATGATACTTTATTGGGTCTGTCAATATCCTCTTGGCCTTGACCTCATTCTTCCTAAAAATTTCTTTGGCGTCTTCTTCTTCTAGTTCTGGAAGCATCTACTTGATATGATCCAATAACTCATTCTCTTTTAGAATGAGGAGAAATGTGTGCTTCCAGGATATGAATTTATCTGCTCCATCCAATCTATCACATCTCATGTTGGTTGACATTTTCGTTGATAGAAACCTAGCTATGGAAAACTTCGATTTTTCAAACTTCACCAAACTACACACTGAGGGTTGAAGGGGGTGCGCTAGGGTAGGGCACACTGCTCTCTGAAATAATTATCCCCAATGACCTTGGGATAGTTCTCAATGATATTGAAAAAGTATTTCAGTGCATCTTCAAGGTACTGTTGCAATGATTGTCCTTCCAGTGGTCAAATTTTTTTGAAGGTAACCAGCTCGGATACCATGTTATATTTTCTTTATTTACAGAGCATTAGAGTTACCAGTGTTATTTTACTTCTTTACCATTAACTTATATATATCATGTACTGAGCAATAGCAGCATAAACAAGAGACAAAAGAACACAAGATAATTATCCTGGGAAAAGCCCAGCAACCTTTCTTAGATAGATTCCATTCACAAAGCAAGTCCAATCATGAACCAATAGATAAACCCTAGCACAAAGGATAGCTCAAGGTACAACCAGAAATACCACCCCAGCTACAACATCATCACAATACCAAGGTAGCACACCTTTTCCAAGAGTAGCGCACAAGAGAGAAATACCAGAAAGACTTAACAAGAAGAACTATTTCACTGCAGTGGTTTCATCACCCTTCCTCAGAATTGTTATTTATTTCTATGTAGATTATAAAGTGAGAGTGAGTGTGTACAAATGATCTAAGGTGCCTCCTATTTATAGTCTGCATGTCCTCTTTACTGGGTCGACTTCTCTTCTCGGAAGGTGTCACTTATTTGTTCTTTATTCTTCTGGGCCAACTTCTCTTCTAGGGTATTTCCACATATGTTCAATGGTTCTCTTGCTTTCAAAATCTTCTTCTCATCTAAGAAAGTTCATCTAGGAGAGAAAGTACCTCTCGCAGCTACCAAAACATCAACATCAAGGTGGAGCAATTAGACAACAAGCTCACCCTCTTACTTTCCCTATGCTCCCCCATGGTGATGCTCCAGCCTGATCAAGATATGTTAGCCCAGAGTGCAGCCTTCCCAAAACTTTGAGTGTGAAATGCTCCAATACAATAGGTTTAACCAAAAAGGTCAAAAGGTGGCATCCATCAACCAGAGGTCATACTTCAAACCATCAATTATTGAATGATTCCATGTATAATATAGACCCTGACCCTAGACTTCAAAGGTATAGACCCAAATTAATGGAAACAACATGTCAACAATTTTCAATCAGGGAAAGATACACCAGAAATATAGCAATCATATAAGTGAAACACATCTCAATTTCCAATGGGGCATTAATTCATGTCAACCATTCTTATTATAAATTGGCCCACTTGTATACTACGAGTTTCAAAAAATGAAGATGACATGTCCAAGTCCCGAGCAACTTTGGACAAATAGATGCCCTTAAGACCCAACATCTAAGCTAAAGGGAGTCCAATCCTTGGAGTGTATCCCTTAAGTGAATTTTTTAAGCACTTCCAACAAAGTGAGGGTATCCCTTAAGTGACATGCATTACATATACTTACCTATAATAATGAAAAACTCATGTGACCACCAACCTCAATTGTTGTATCTAAACTCCCCATTATCCCTCCTCCTCAGTCATCCAACAAGATGAAAGTGAACATTTCTTAACCATTCATAAAGAAACATCCTTGTTACCAATAATTTGCAAACAAACCCGCATTGCATATAAAACCCTTTCTAGTTATAAGTTTTCCGAGAGCCAATTCCAAAGGCAAAGCCTACTCAATCTGCAAATTCCTGGCTCAAGCATGGGAGAAATGGGATTACTATGGTCTCATGTTCCCCCAAAAAAAATATGAAATAAAAAGTGAAAGGAAAAATTGCATTGCTTCAAGTTTGATTTAGATTTTGAGAAATTGATTAGTGGATAACCAAATGCTTGGACTAGTTTGAGCTCCTTTGGGATTATCTTTTGAGCAATTTTTCTTTCACCAAGTGAAGTTGATAGAGGGACCTACCACACTCACCACATGGATACCTCTTCACTAGCTAAAAGACACTATTATGCATTAATGGGGATTGTAGCATTAGCACTAAATATCAATGAAGGTTGAACCATACCTGCAAGGCTTAGCCCTAGTTGTTCAAGTTTCCCATTTCTTACTGTTTTTTTCCCCTAATGGGTCATTTGAATTTATTGAAAATTTCAAGCCATACCGCTAATAGATCTCAAGTTTTGAAAGTTAAATGGAGTTGCAATTCATTTTGATATGAGGCTTTTAGGCTCATCAAGTATTCTCTAGGTTTTTTTTTTTAATTATTGCACTACTAAAATTGCAGCGAGCCTAGACAAATGGACACCTCCAGAAGCATTAGCCCTAGACCCTACATGAAATTTTAGAGCTCTACCAATCATGTGTAGTCTTTATAGTCTCCATCTGTGAAAATCGAAAGAAAATAAAATTCGAGGACTCTACCAACCATTTCTAATCTGCAGGGAGACTGCCATTGTGCTCTTCATTGATCAGTAAACCTCAAATTTCAACACAAAGATCTACACTTTTCAGGTTTTAAATCCATAAAATCTCAAAACCCCCATGTTTGTAGCTTCTAAGCTTACTAGCACTATAAAGAAACAATATTAAACTAATGTGTAGTGTGTTTTGAACTTGAGGTGTCCATTCACATCCATTGACATGCTATAGTTTATCAAGTTGTCCGATATTACAATTTTCCATTGTTATAAACCCTATATTTTTTGCAATTTTTTTGAATGAGCACTAAGAAAAATGAAAACCTCTATAAGCATTAGCATTAAACCTGATACCCAACATAAAACTTTCCTAGATCACCTACCATTGTCAGAAATCGATTGTCAGTTAGGATTTTATGAGGGTCGCCTAGATGATGTACAAATGATTTTTTTTAAATCATTACTTTTTTCTAGGGCATGGTCCAATAAGATTCAACAAAATCCTAATTAAAATAAAAATAAAAATAAATGTTTTTTTTTCCTAAACTTTGGAAAAGTTTTGCTTATGCTAAAAGATTTTCACAAGAATTTTATACGACAAGGATTAATAGCAAAAGTTGGAAACAAGAGTCCTCTTCCTACAACATGGACTAAAAGGGAATTAGGTATACAAAAAGTCTACGTTGACATTCTGGAAAATGGTTGAAACTTTAAAAAAGTGAAAGGAGTTAGGTATATGAAAACTCTAAACCTCAAGGTAAGAATGAAACCAAAAACAATGCTCCCTTATGGATGATAATATCATGACTAGGCAAGAAATAAATATGAATTTTTAATTCTAATATACATAAATATATTTTGTGTGGGAAAGAAAAACAAACAACAATTGTAGGACCAAGACATGGGCCTTTTGACGGTTGACAAGTGGAAAACCGAAGGCATGTATTGAACCAACCTATGGCTAGTATTGTACTTGAAGGGTTTGACATGGAATGGAAACCTTGTATTATTTGGTGAAAACTAGGTGATCCAACATCCCTACAAACCAGGATGCAGTAGGTCCTATACTCAAATAATTTGACATGGAATGGTAGCCATGTATTCTTCAGTTATAATAAGGTGAACTTGTTTGATAGCATGAGTGAGTGGTGGAAGAAAATTCATAATATATGTTTTAATCTTCTAACATCATTGTTGAAGTTGACTTTGAGGCTATTAAGAGGTTATTTTGGGAATTGTGTAGAAAAAGAGTGAGCTATATGGAGGGGATAAGTTTATTCCTCGTGAAATTTCTCTAGCAAATAGCTCCAAATGGGTTATTTCCATGGTTGATTTTGTTGGAACAAGTGGAATATGTTACTTTCCATGTCTCTAGTGCTTTCCATAGAGAGCTTCAGGGCTACTCTGCTTCTTTTAGTTTATGCCATTAAGACTATGGCATATGGCGTTATTAGTGACATTTCTTAGATTGTCAATGTAAGTCTTAGCCAACTATCAGTTTATAATGGAGCACCAAATGAGTGAGACTTGTCTGACCTATTTATGTTGTCTCCTATGGTAAGTCGAACATAATTAGGATCATCACCATGCATGTTATTTTACTAAATGCTTTTCGCTCTACATTAATAAAATTCATAAAAAAAGGCATCCCCCTTAGGCCAATTGTAAGTGCTATAGGAGATCCTGCTCATGCCTAGCTCGCTTCCTTGTTGATAAACATCAATCTTTTATCGAAAAAACTCCCTCTTTCATTAAAGATTCCTCTTATTTTATTCAAAAAACTTGACATTTTTACCTAGATGAACAAGAATCATGGTTATTTTTGATGTTGTGTCCTTATTTATTAAAATCTCAATTCCATAAGTCCTTGACCTCATCTCTAAACTAGTGGACCTTGAAACCCTTAACCTTATTAAAATTTGTCTCAGCTCAACTTTCTTCACCTTTCAAGGGATATGCTATGAACAAACATAAGGTACAATTATGGGGTCCTCCTTATCCCCAATTGTCTCCAATACTTTTATGGAAAATTTTGAAGCCTTGGCCTTAAATAGCTTTCATCTTAAGCCCAAATGTTGGTTTCGATTTGTTGACGATATTTTTGTTGTTTGGCCTCATGGGCATCCTTCTCTAGCCTCTTTCTTCAACCATCTTAACAACATTTCACCCCATATCAAATTTACTATGGAAATACAAAATGATAACTCTCTCTCCTTTTTGGATGTTCTCATCACCCACCTTCCTAATGGCATCCTCACCCACCAAGTTTATAGGAAAAAGACTCACATCAAATGGTACCTTCATGCCTAGAAATATGTTTTTCTCAAAACTCTCTCGCTACTCAAGCCATTCAAATTTCTAATCCTCACTACTACATATGGGCGGATTATTCCATGAAATTTTTCCACATTTCCATTATTTACATTTTTTTTTTAAATTGGGCAGGATTTTTGTTGTTATTGCCACGAAAGTTCATCTCTATAGCGATGGTTATTGCCTACCTCAAAAAGCATCTGCTAACACATGTGGCTTCCAACAACTAGTTGACTTTTTGCAGGTCAACTCAGGCATTTTCGTTGTTATATCGATGATAATCAATCTATATATATATATATATATGACTTTAAGAGACTTTGCGACACATTTGCTATAGTTGTGACACTGTTCGTGGCTTTTGTTTGAGCTATTTATTTTTTCCGTCACCCACCTGTTGAACAAATCCAATTCTCGATCTACATAGCTCGGATTTTGAACTTGCAAGGTTAGTATGTTTATTTATTTATTTACATATACTCATTTAACTTGTAATTTTTTGTTCAAATGAAATTTCATGTAGCTTTTTGTTCAAAATTGTTATGTCATTGATTTTTGGATCTAGTTAGTATATTCTATGGAAATTCATGTGAAATGTCAAGAAAAATATTTTCCGAAGAAGTGTTTTAAGAAGAGGGAAAATTACTCCATCAATAAGACAATTCAAACATTAAAAACGGATGTCATTATCAATCTAGATCAATTTGAGCCTACAATTCCTTATGTAAATTTAATCCTTATTACAAAAACACCAACTCATAACAACTTTAGCGGTTGGACTAATGTTTGAAATAGAAAGTGGAAAAAAAATCCTCTTAGGTTTAATCATATCCCTTAGCGACCTTGTTAGCTCTCTAACTTTTGTGTTTCTATGATGTTGTTCCTATATATATTAATGTCATATTTTTAGCCTAGTATTAGGTTAGGTTAGTCATATAACAATATTGTATTCTTATGTGATGTTGTTTCTCTCAATTTTTTATAATCACACACAATTCTAGATGTAGTGATTAACTCTAGTTTGTAGTTGATGTAACTTTTTTATACACTATTAATAAGGAGTAGCTAAAATATAAAAAAATCCATGATGAAATCTACTAGTCAGATAATGAAAAATGAGAACATGCCAAAGTGTCTTAGAAAATAAAATCGTGACCACTGTAAGTAGCATAAAATTGTGACCATTGTATGTAGCTGCAAATCAACACGTCATAATTTAAACCAACCAAACCCAATTGTGGATGACAAGTGGATGGCATTCTTTTTTTAGTGGTGAATTTCAAAGATTGACATTTTCTCTACAAAACAACTTAGAGGCTAGTGTATTGTGTCGAGTGATTCAAGTTTGAGAAATTTTGACCACTTTCGTTAAATGGTGTGTAATTATTTTCCATGGTGATTTAGTACACACTACTCTAAAGTACAAATTAAAGAATATCAATCTTAATAGTTAATCGATAATAAATAAATAAAAAGCATATCAAAATGTCTTAGAAAAAATAATTGTGAGAATTATAGGTCACTATAAATAAACATATCATAATCGAACGGAGTAGCTAAAATATAAACATTTGACAACTTATTGTTTGGTATGGTGTAGGTAAGACAATTACTTGTCAATACATGGATTTGTCACTATGAACGAAAATGACAGGAAGCTTGCTCGGTTAAGAGCGGCATTAGAGGCGAGGGGCGATGGAAAATGTTATTGCCCTTCCTATCATTGCAGGGGATTGCAAAGAAGAAGACTTTTAATAAAAAAAGTTGAAAGACATTGTAGGGAGAAGGGGCACGCCGAAGGGGGTTATGAATATTGTCCCTTGGTAAGAGGATTCAATATTTAATGTATTCTTGGTAATAGTCATCATGTCATGACTTTTAGTAATATGTCTTATCGTTTTTTTTATATTTTCTATACACACTAACTTTTCTACGTTGTGTTTAAATATATAGACGATGCCCCCAAAATGTCGACCTCCAGAGAGTTATTTTCCAAGTACTAACAGAAATACTCCTTTACAGGGTGATGAACTTCGAGATCAGAATATTGAAGTTGTTGATAAAGTTATTAATGATGATATGGATGGAGATAACGTTAGTGATACAAATCAGGAAGATGAGATACGGTAACACCCCAGGTTTTGAACCCCCATTTTTAAATAATGTATTGTTACAATGTTGAGAGGTCAGAGTGCCCAAACAATTATTAAAGGACTAGTATGTCTAAGAAATGTAATGTTTTGATCATTATTAATAATAAACACATCGTTGGCTGCTAGACGGACAAGGACTATAGTTATAGGGGGTTATGATTCCACAAGAGAGGGGGCTTGAGGGGATAAGTGTTTACTCCTATGTTAATTACCTTTTCTCCTAAGGGAGGGGATCAGTTACATGGGATTCTTGAGCAAGACTAGGAGGTTCTTGATTTCCCGGCGAAAATACTTAAACCCATCCCCAGTCTGATTTTGGGGTTGGTCATTGTCTCGTACGCTCCTTCACCTTTGAGTTGCCCCATTCTTTTCCTCGTGCACCCTCACGCACTCACATGCACTCACCTACCCATTCATCCAAACCGTCCTCACCTGCGTCTTGGCCTGGAAAAAGGGAAAAAGGACTGTTGAAGATTAGCCACGGGATAGTTGGTTGTAATGATCGTTGGTGTGATCCAGTCGTATCTGGAGGCTTGCATGTCTGAGATGCATTGGCATGTGTCCAGCGTTGCTCACAACAGTGAGTCATGAGAGTTTCGGCATTGAGATTCTGGACCAGTTGCACTGGAGACCCGAACAAGGAGAAAGATTGTCTGAGGGACAGCGTGACAGAGAAAGGTGGAGGTTCGTTCTCTCGGGTGGTGCAAGATGGGTAGAAGAGAGTTGGGTACTTGGATTGTTGTGGGAGTTGGGAAGCCTATGTGAGATTGAGTGTTGACTAGTTTGGGAACCCAAGTACACTCTGGAACCGTCCTTGTGGATTCATAGCACTGGCTCGAGGGTGACACTACTGTTAAGATTTGGAGCAGTGGTGTCTATGGTTGGGTGGAACATCCTTGGTCTGCAACTAGTTGGTGTCATCTTTCATAAAGATAATTGCTCACTATTGTGATATTATTATCTGTGTATGAATGTGTTTTTCATTGTATATTTAATTATCGTTTAATTGAATCTTTAGAATATGCATGCTTATTGGATATTGCTATGCATGTCGTTAATTATTTTATCTTATGCATCCTTAATAACTAAAGAAGGTATTGGTAAGAGAAAGGAGTCCAAGGGTGGGCTTGCAGGTATCATACCCCGGCATGTGGCTAGCTGGGGATGTTACAGTTTGGTATCAGAGCTTCTGGTTGAAACACGGGGCCAGTATGGGCTGGGTCTATTGGTCAGAGTCTCATGGTTGAGATTGAACTCTGACCGTGGAGTTGAAATTCTCATGAGGAATGGCATTGCAGGATCTATGTAGGAGTTAGATCAGTAGAGACTCATTGTAAGGGGTTCGAAGGATCGTGACCGTCCCCTTCGAATTCAGGAATGATCGCCACTATAGGATCAGGAGAGATCTAGGATCGTTGAATCGGAGGACAGGTGAACAGGGGTTGTCCAATGAAAAGGGAGGAAAAGGTTAAGGTCATGACCGTCAGATCCCATAGGAGAGAGAGATCAATGGCCAATAGGAATTGCGGGGAACCGGGTTGCATGGGAGTTAATTTCCCAAGGTGGTCCCGCAATCCAAACCACAGTTTCACCGAGGGGTTACGTGTCAGCAGTAGGAGAAGTGTGGGGTGAAAAGAGGGTTACTCCAAACCATCGATGCACGCCCCCGTAATTTGAAAGGCATACATCTATGTGACATGTCAGTGCTCGAGCAACGAACTCCGTATAGCCGAAGTAGCCTGGGAACTATCGATCTGTAGGAGGACACGCGTCAATCGATTGCGTGCTCCGGATAAAACGCTCCAGGAAAAAGTGAGCGAGGAGGGGGTTTGAAGTTTGATATTTCCGAAGTCCAAAGTCCCAAAGAAATTGTATTCGTCGATCTGTGTGTGGGGCACTCGTCACCAAATCGCGAGCTTCGGATAAAAACATTTTTAAAAAAAAGGTTGAGGTTTGAGATCTCCGAAGTCTGGATCCTGAAGTAAAACATAGTCGTCAAATTGAGGAGGACACGTGGAGCAGATCCGTGGACTCTGGGTGGATACCCAAAGTGAATCTTAGTCGTCTGATACAGGAGGACACATGGCTACATATGGGCCAGTTTGAGAATTCGTAGTTCGGAAGAATTGGAAGTGTGCTAGTATGAAAACTCCTGAAGAGTCGAAGTGAAGGGGCATGATGATGTCACCTAGAGGTGATGTGGACCCTGGAATTCCCGAAGTAATGTGCCTTGCGGACGTCACCTAGGATGACGTGGACACATGGGATGTGTGCCACATGTCAGTAAGTTTTGAGCTTTGGGAGCATTGAAAAGTCAAATAGAACGTGACACGTGGCACCCACCTGATTGGGCCACTTGTTCGCTTCCAGTATTCTTCCATGTGGCGACAGATATTGCACTCTAGAGGGGAAAGATGTGATAGGTTACGTTGGGTCAAAAAATCCCGAAGGCCGGAGTACATATCAACCGTTGATTCCAGAAGACACGCATCGAAGGGTCGTCGACTTCGGGTGAAAGCACTCCCAGAGAAAGTGTAGGAGGGAAGTTTGAAACTTTTGAAGCCCGAAGAGTCGAAGCAATTCAAAATCGTCGATCTGTGAGAGGACATGTGTCGACAGATCATGAACTCCGGGTAAAAGCATTCCGAGAGGAGGCAAGTGAGGAAGATGAGACTCCCGAAGCACAGAGTCCCGAAGCGAATATCAATCATTGATCGTGAAAGAGGACGAGGACCGTTGATCTAGTCCTAGTTGAAATTTATAAAGTCCCAAAGCTCTGGAAAAGCACTTTTTCAGCTAAGCAAAGGGTCATGGTCGTGGTCATTTGCAGATTGAGAGCTGAGGGAAGGAGGGATAAGGGTCGAATTGGTTGTCTTCAAGACAGAAAGATGTTAAGGAAGGATTTAGTCGTGGTCAACTAGGGAGGTGGTTTGAAGGAAGCGCCCATGTAGGATGAAATTATGTAGTAGCCAAGGATAATAGGACACTGTTATTTTCGTATAATGGGGATACGATCTCCATGAAAAAAAAAAAAAAAGACCTATAGCATGGTTTGACAATTTTGTTTATCAGATGCATAATTCTAACAAAATGGTCGCTTGCACATTTTACAGAATTAAGAGGCTTAAGCACATCAACTCAGAATGTGTATTGAGGAAATGGAAGAAGGCGAGGGAGTCTCCAGTCATGATAAGGAGGCCGAAGGCCAGAATACCAAAGTTGGTAATGCAGAGACAAAGTCCAACGGACGTAAGGAAAAAGGAGAGCAGGAAACGTTAATAGAAACGGTAAGAATCCTGAAGATGGAAGTGTAGAGCTACAAAGAAGACAATGAGAGACTGATGAGAGAGAAAAGTCAGATAAATGCTCAAGTGTTGCAGAGCTTAAATCAATTATAGATCCAAACAAGGAAGGGATCGAACTCAAGACAAGAGGAAGAAGGTAGGTGTCATGAAAGAAGAAATGATTGTGGCAGAGATGGTTATTCCAGAAGTGCTAGCAAAGCTCATGAACATCACTCGCCACCTTACTCAGAAAGAAGGTTTGAAGCATCGGATGATCCCGTAAGAAGCCCAGAGGTGTCCCATGTCAAACATTAAAGAAGGAAACAAGAGGTAGATAGTTTGCAAGGAGAGATGAGGAAGCTCAAGCCACCTTCCTTCGATGGTGAAAGATAAAGGGAAGATGATGTTGAAGCATGGTTACTTGGGCTTAGAAGATATTTTCAGTTGCATAACTATTCATCAAACCTGAAAGCCAGGATTGCCACCTACCATTTACACGGGAAAGATGCAATGTGGTGGGTCCAACTAAAGCAAGTGGAGCATGTTAATGAAAGTGGGATCACTTGGAAGCAGTTCAAGAAGTACTTCTAGAAGGAGTACCTCTCAGAGCATTTCTATGAAAAGAAAATGCAAGATTTCTTTGAACTCAAGTTGGGAAGCATGACTATGGCAGAGTATGAGACGAAGTTCTTGGTATTGTTAAAATATGTCAAGTTCATTGGTGATGAGAAAGTGAAAATACAGATATTTCTAAGTGGATTGCCAGCCTTTTATAAGGAAAAGATCAAGTATGATGAACCCAAGACCTTGACTGGGGCCATAAGGAAGGATAAATACATGTATGAGCAAGGTCATGGAAGAGAATCTTTGCAGAAATCTTGGAAGGACAAGAAGAATGATAAGTATGATCAAAGGAGGAAAGGATTCAAACCCTCTTTCCATAGGAATGAGCTTAATAGAAATCATCAAGATCAGCATGCTAAGGGGGATTCCAAGAAAGAAGATTCCTTGGGAAAAAGGGGAAGACCACCAATCCAATGTTGGGGATGCAAAAAAGATCACTTGTACAAGGATTTCCCACACAAAAAAGACAGAGTGAAGATTGTGCACAACCTCCAAGAGGCTATAACAGTCAAGGATATGGGTAGAATCTATGCAGCTTTAAATGATCGACAAGTAGAGTACAAGTCCAATATGATCAAGGTGGAAGGTATCATAAATCAGCATGTTGCTATTTCGATTGATTCAAGAGAAAGTCATTGTTACATTGATCCTAAGATAGTGGATAGATTACATTTGGAGAAAAGTAAACTTAGAAAAGAAAGTTTGGTTCAGTTAGCCACTGGAACTAAAAGAAGAATCCATGATATGGTCAGAAGTTGTTCCATAAGTCTTAATTGTGTGAATACTAGTACTGATCTAAATATCATACCATTGGGGTCTTATGATGTTCTCATTGGGATGGATTGGTTGGACAAGAATCATGTTGTCCTACATTTTCATAACAAGACCTTTACATGTCTTGATGGAAATGGAAAACAGAGCACTGTGAAAGGGGTTCCAAGACGCATCTCTATAAGGGAGATTTCATCCTTACAAATGAAAATATGTTTCAGAAAAGGATGTCAATTGTATGCAGCTCATGTGGAAGAGCCAGTGGATACAAAGGGGCCAAGCCTTGAATATTCCTCGGTACTACAAGAATTTAAAGATGTATTCCAATAAATACCTGGATTGCCACCAAGAAGGGAGATAGATTTATCAATTGATTTAGTACCAAGAGTTGCCCCAGTGTCAAAAACACCTTACAGAATGAGCACACTAGAGTTAAAATAATTACAAATGCAGTTGGAGGACTTGTTGAAGAAAGGGATACGTCCAAGTGTTTCACCTTGGGGAGCACCAGTTCTTTTTGTCAAAAATAAGGATGGAACCTTGAGGCTATGTATTGATTTCCAACTGCTGAACAAGTACACTATAAATAACAAGTATCCTCTACCCCGAATTGATGACCTCTTTGATTAGCTAAGAGGAGAAAAAATATTTTCAAAGATTGACCTGAAGGTAGGATACCATTAGGTAAGAATCAAGGAAGAATACATTTATAAGACAGCCTTTAGGACCAGGTATGGGAATTATGAATTTATAGTGGTTCCATTTGGACTGACCAATGCACCAGATGTCTTCATGTGCTTAATGAATGGCATATTAAGAAATTATTTGGACAAGTTTGTCATAGTATTCCTAGATGACATACTTATCTATTCTAAGTTTGAATAAGAGCATGAACATCACTTGAGACTGGTATTGCAAGTATTGAGAGAAGATCAGTTGTATGCCAAGTTAAGTAATTGTTATTTTTATCAAAAGCAGATCCATTACTTGGGACACATTATTTCAGAGCAGGGAATAGTAGTAGATCCAGAGAAGATCGAAGCCATTAGAGGATGGCCAACACCCAGAAATGTGTCAGACGTCATATCGTTTATGGGATTAGATGGCTACTACAGAAGGTTCATAGTAGGGTTCTCTAAGATTTCTCATCCCATCACTTCTTTGCAAAAGAAGGGAACTAAATTTGAATGGACACTCAAGTGTGAAAATAATTTTAATCTGTTGAAGGA
>SNQJ01S0109559.1:0-21819 GCA_010110895.2 Picea sitchensis
ACGGCTCCGACCAAGAGATACTACTTCCCAAATTTGCCAAAAGACCTGAAGGCTCGATGTGTCTGTAATATATAAACACTTTTTCGGCCGAAACATTATTGCCGGAAAAAAAATATCCGTCCGAAAAAATTTGTACACGCAAATCGAGGGGGCTGTTATTGCACCGTTCGATTTGACGTTTATTATTTCGGCCGAAAAATAGTTCGGCCGAAAATAATATCTTTCGGCCGAAAGATATTATAAGTTCGGCCGAAAAAATGTTTTTCGGAATTTTGGAGACCCGATTGTCACGAAAGTGTAACCCACCTTCGTGATTTCACCCATATATCTTTGGTACTATTGTGGTATTTTGTATTCAGGTCTTTGGTACTTAAGAATTGGTATCATAGCACTTTCCTTGGCAAGAATTGTGGACAACCACGTGGTTTTTATGATTTATGTAGTAGCTAGAGATGAATTTTGCAAAAACAATTATAGATCTGAGTTCCTCTCACAATTTCACCCAAATTCAAAAAACAAATTGTCTGAATCAAAGTTACGGAAGTGAAGATATCATTGATTTAAAATCAATGTTTTTTTGGAGTTTTTCATGATGACAACGAGACTGCAGAGTCCATAACTTTTCATAGGGTGCTCAAATTGCTACAAGATCAGACCCATTAGATAGAGAATTTCCAAAGCTTTATTTTGGGATATTTTATGTGGTGTTTCCAATGGATGTTCACTCTCAAGCCCTCAAGGAAATTCTACACACGATTGAAGCATTCAAATACCAAATGCATGACACATTGCATAACTTTCAAGAAGGTCTCAGGGATGGTTTTTGTAGTATTCATGAGTCCTTGGCGAGCATCCATGAGAAATATACTTTTGTGAACACCATGGATGAATATCATGGATGGATATCATTAAGAAGTGTATGCTCGGTATGCTTTGGAGGACAATTGTGATGATTGGTATATGAATAGTTGTCATTTATGGGATGACAACCACTTCCATTTTCTATTTGATGACTCTACTCCTCCTCGGGTAGAGAACTTCCTGGAGAGTAAACATGATCGCTCTATGCATATTCCTCTTCAATTTTATTATTCTCTAGTCATAGTGAATGCATTTTTTGTTGGTTCTAAATATTTCGATCCACGTGACAAGTGTCAATCTTTAGAGCATCATTTTCAGTTGGTTCCCAACTTCCAATATCTTCAACGTGGATTTCACATGAGCACTTGGACATAGGACCCGGGTTCATAGTGGCAGTTCAACTACTTCAGCATAGTGGCTCACATTTATACATGTGGACCATGGTTAGCATTATGGTCCACAATTGATCTAGAATTGGATCCAGGAGCCTAATAGGGCTCACAAAGGCGTAAAACTAAAAGTTCTCAAAATGTCTTCAAAATGGATGTGTGTGTAGGCCTCATCGATACAAACCCAATGCAACTTGAACAGGCTTAAACGGACATCGTATGCTCCTGATATCGCATTCTGTTCGTTTTCCCAAACAAGCAAAAAGCCAATGGTCAACTAGAAAAAAGTTAATGTTGATGTCAGCATGACGTCATGTTGACGTATAATTGAGACACCTGGCAGCGCAACAATAGACTGACTGGGCAGATGATAGTGATCCAATCAGATGTTGACAAGTGGCACATTCTCAGGCAAATTAAACAGTGCCACGTGGCACCCTATCATTTGATGGTTGATCAAAATTTTTGGAGCTCATGGGATTAGACCTCATGACCTCTTGGTAGGAGAAATTCCTTGGGGAAGTTCGAATAGCCAACGCGCCTTGGGAGGGACTTGTTAGAACAAGTCTGCTTTATTGTATATAAAGTGTGTTTTAATGTAATGGAGGCGGAAGGGGGTTGGGGCCAAGCCCCATCCCATGAGTTTTATTATATTATGTGACTACAACCATACGAGTGCGCTTTACCAATTGGATCCAGCAAAAGGTGTGGGGGGGACACGATCTAAGGCTTAACCTCTGGCTACACTCTAGCTCAATCTCACGGATTCATCCATGCCATAGCACCACAACTGTCGATTGGGGGGGAACTCCACTACACAGTCAACAAGGGGCATAGATTATATGCACCTGCCCACCATATGACTCGGGGGTAGTGACCATAACCCAGGTGTGAAAGTTGGGGCACAGTCCTATGAAAATACACCATGTGACCATTATATGCGGGCTAAAGGCCAACGCGCAACACTTAGGGGCTGGCGCTTGGCCTTTTATTTCCATGTGACCATATTTAGGGGGCGTGCACCCTGGAAAAGGGGGTTAGCCCAAAATTATTGCAAAAAAAGTGGTTTTTTAACCATAGGATATGATTTTTCAGTGATTTTTAGGCCTGTTTTTGGAGATTTTGTCCAATATTGGGGGATATTGGGCCCTTTTTGAGGCCAAATCTTGGGGGTGAGTTGGGAAATGGTTATCAACTCCAGATATATATAAAACATGCCTTCTTGAGGCTAGGGAGGACATTCAGAGAAGTTTTATGCTGAAAATTTGCCAAGCCAAAGCCATTTTTATGCAGGGAAGTTATTGAGAAGCGCACCTTTGCGGGCCATTTATGGGAGCTCTGGTCATCCGATTTGAGTTTCTTTTCTTCTGTTGGGTTCTTGAGATCCGGTAGAAAAAGACCAGATCAATTTTGTAACCTTTTGGCACTATTGTGATTTACTTATTGAGATTTGAAAAGAAATAAGAAAGCCTCGCCCATTGAGACAAAGGCCCGCAGACGTAGGTGAGATTTTCGAACTCCGTTATCACATTGGTGTTATGGTTTGCTAATGTTTTATGCTTCATTTCAGTTCTGTACATGTTTATATGGACGTCATACTTCTTCTATAATTTCTTCCTCTTTCTTTAAGCTTCCTAATTGGTTAGTCAAAACATGCTTAATAACTCAACCATAGTCGTGTAAAATATATTTTCGGATCAACAATTATCCATGTGACCCTGGTATATGGTTTTCCACTCTCATAACAAGCATTGATGACAACGCTTTCATAAGGGGGATGGAATGTTAGGTAGCTAGAGTGGTAGTGGAGGCCATCCAATGTAAGGTGGACTAAGTCCACTATATTATTAAATAAGTTCCACTATGGTAGTTAGATATAATAAATGGGTAGTTAGATATAATAAATGTAAGAGGACTTCTTAGAAGGTTCTACTTATAGAAGATTCCTCCCTAGAATGTTCTTAGGTGATGGTAGTACTATATAAAGGGGTTCAAGAAATGCAATGGGATATGAAGAGAAGTATTGTATTGTGAGTGGTAGCTCAATAGGAGGATGCTCTCTCGAAGAGACAAGTGAACATGATAGGATCCCTTCCATAATAGGACCCATTGTATCGTGTTTCTCTACCTCAAGGGTTTTGATATAATAAAGTGGTGGTTTCTATATTGGTCTATATATATTGTCTAGTGATTTTATTCAAATATATTTTGTACTATTGTTGTATTTTGTATTCAAGTATTTGGTACTTAACAATTGGTATCGTAACATTTTCCTTGGCAAGAATTGTGGGAAAATGTTGTTTTCTATTTTTGCATTTTTTTTTTCCAAAGAGGGTCGCGACATTACAGATGATTTATGTGTATTTTTGTGAAATATTTGCAGAGGCTGGTTGTATATCTAAGTTCCTCTTAGAAAAAAAACCCAATTAAAAAAAAATCGTCTGAAACGAAGTCTAAGAAGTGAAGTTATTGAAGTTTTAAAATATGCAATTTTTCAGGGTTTTTCAGTGGACGATGACACCATTTTTTAATTTCTGTAGCACCTGGAGGCCAAATTTGCTAAAACAAATTACATATCTTTGTTCCTCTTTAAAAAATAGTTGATTTCAAAAAAAACAATCACCCAAATTGGAGCTCCCGAAGTGAAGATATAGTTGATTTAAAATCAATCATTTTTGGGGGGTTTTTGTGACGACAACAAGATTGTAGAGTTCATAACTTTGCACCCACACTTATCCATGAGACCCTGGTATAAGGTTGTACACCCTCATAACAAGCGTTGAGAACAGTGCTTTCATAAGGGGGATGGAATGTTAGGTATTTAGAGAGGTAGTGGGGGGCCCAGAGGGCCCATAGTGATAATAGTGGAAGCCACTCAATGTAAGGTGGACTAGATCCACTATATTATTAAATAAGGCCCAATATGGTAGTTAGATATAATAAATGTAAGAGGACTTACTAGAAGGTTCATCCTATAGAATGATCTTAGGTTGTTGGTAGCACTATATTAATGGGTTCAAGCAATGTAATGCAATATGAAGAGAAGTATTGTATTGTGAGTGGTATCTCAATATGAGGATGCCCCCTCGAAGAGGCAAGTGAACAGGAGATGATCTCTTCCATAATATGATCCATTGTATGGTATTGCCCTACCTCAAGGGTTTTGATATAATAAAGTGGTGGTTTTCTATATTGTTCCATATATCTTGTGTGGTAATTGTATTCAGATATCTTTGGTACTATTGTGGTATTTTGTATACAGATCTTTGGTACTTAACAATATGGCCATTTGTTGTGATTGTGTGCATCAAAGGGACCCATGATTATTTGAAATTCATGGTAATTTCCTCTCCATAAAGTTTTTCATAGGAAAAATACAACAAATATTTATGGGGTCCTTAGCATCCTGGTGGGATAAGTCAATATTTCCTTTCCTTGAATTTTGTCCTTAGAACCCATCAGTTCTTCATCACCTCTCTACAGTCCAAGGGAAGATAAAGCATCCAATATCCTCTAAGTTCATTTTATTATGTAGGAAGCTTATATTATGTGTTCAAGATTAAAGTATAGAATGATGAGATATCCTTCCCTTGAGTGTATTTGATTAATATGTTGTCCACATATACCTAGCGAATGATCCATGAGATGGCCTCTACGCATCAGAATACAATAGGGTGTGCACCTATTTTATGGAGATGGGAATGTTTTATCATTTGGTAAACACCTTGATCTTGGTCATYATYCAACAAATCTAGGTATGAATGTTGTTGAAACATTTGGTAGATTTATCCCCATTGGTAAACCATAGTATTGTCRATGGAGTAAATGGTATCATTATGTATAGGACCTAAAGTAATAACATTTTMTTCCTCCTCTTCTCTATCTAGACTGGACTCAATGATAACCTCTTTGCCACTTCTAGTCCTCCCAGTTTCCATATATGGATCTTTCACCTCACCCATATCAAGAAAATTAGATATTAGCATGGTTAATATTTTCAAAAGAGTGCAGTTTCCTATATAAAAAAAAAATATTATTTCGGAAAAAATCTGATCTTATCTTCTATTAATGGCCATCTTCAGGATAGATTTATTTGATGGACTAGTAATAAACCATGTTGTAGTTTCCCTGGAAGGTATTGTTTTGATTGCATAGAGAAGAAATAGAAAAGGGAGAAATGAGGTTTTACTAGATAATTGGCTAGTATTTGGTGCTCAATAATGTTACTTTATAGCCTATCCCACCCTAAATCAATTCAATCATGTTTAAACTCATTTTCTATTTTAGGAAAAAAATTCCTCCCTATGATTGTGGTAGGGATTCATTTGTTTTGTATCATGTAACTTCATGATCACATATATGATCAACCATGATGTAGTATCTGTGTAGACCAACACAAATCAAAATGCGAGGGAAAGGGAAGAGAAGGGCACATTTGGAAAAGGGTGTCGACTTCTTATGCACTCAGAGTGACTCCACCCACTTGGGAATAGGTTTTTCTTTTCCTTAAAATTCTTATGAAAATTGCAAAGAGTCAAATAATAGAAAACCCCCAAAATGATTGGCCAAGAAGGAGTGGTGAATAGGGATGGCCATTGTGCTTATTAAATTGATTGGTGTTTGAAAAATCCATTGTTAAAATCCTCATTTGCAGGTGTGATAAGGGTTTGACAAGTCGAAAACTAGCTTCCAGTGAGTGACATATGAAATTTTTTCTAGGGATCATGTATAGATAGAAATAAGGGTTTAATGAATTTGGGAAAATGGAAAGAATCCTTTGGTTTCCTAACAATATTAATGTCATTTCTTGACTATTTGGACAAGAAAAAATACAACAAGGATTTTTTAAAAAACCCTAACATTCATTGAGGAAATTTACCTATCAAACAATGGTTGGTTTTTAGTGATGTGGACCATGTACTCAAGGTGCTATGGATGCATACTCCATGTTGGTATCTAGCATGTGTGTTGGCGCCCAACATTTTGGGTCCAATTTTGCACGCATGCACAAATAATGTTGTGCATGTTCATTCCGTAGTTTTTCACACGTCGAAGGAATGATATAGAATGTGCACCAGACCAAGTTTTTCTAGTTGTGTGCCAATCTTAAAGAATACCAAGTGCATACCAGTCTGAGTTTTTTCAATTGTGCCAAAATCAAGAAGATGTCCGTCAGAACCAATAAAAGAATCATCAGGAAATATTCCCAGATGATTACTGCCAGCAGCACCATGGGACATGGGATAGCCAGAGGACGAGCTAGCCAGAAAGTTAAGATTGCCATTGATACAGAAAATTGACATGGAGTGTTGGTAGACACCAGAAGCATGTGAGGTTGTTTCTTTCAGTAAAACAGGTGGAGTAGAGAAGAAAGAGATAACACTCCCCAGTAGCGAAAGCTATAAAAGGAAGAACTAATATTAGAAATATATCTAGTTAGCTAGTCATTTGGTCAGATAGTTAGATATTGAGGAATTGAGATTATTTCAGTCCTTAGTATTGATCTTTCTCTGAGCTTGTTGTAATATGATAATTCTTTTGAATATATATCTGTGTATGTTGTATGTTTGAGTTTTGAGCAAAGGTGCATTGCATAGTATGTTTTAATTATGAAGAGTTATATAGAGAAGATATGAAGTTCTATGGTTGTCATATGTATCTTTCCTAAGAAATGTATATCTATGATGTGATGGAATAGATCTAGTAATAAATATATGATAGTTCTGATCCATTCTATGTTTATCATGTATGATTTGAATATGTGTGTGTACAATTTTAATTCTTAGTCCTTATGAGTTTACCATATATGAATCTCTTGCAGACCAGTCTAGATGGATAGTGGTATAAATTTATCTCCTCCTCGTCATAATACCTTATGGTCTATGTGATCTACTATGCATCTCGAGCAAGACATTCTTTGGCCTCGGTTGAAGATTGATATGTCAATGCTTTGGGTTTTTTTCTAGTCAATTCTGGACGAACCCTGGGTATAAATCCCCCAACACGAGGAAGGACACATACAAGCGTGGAAAAACGATGCCAACAAATGGTTTTGTTGCCTGGACCTGAAGTCTTGTATGGGAGGATGAAAGCAAGAGATGAGGTGGCACTTGTCTAAGGAGGAAATTAAGGATGGGTTAGCCACAAAAGAACATGAGCTTGTCCTGTGAGAGATTCAAGGCTTGGTGGTGAATACATAGCAATGGAAAGGAAGATATATTTACTTTGATATGCATGGGCTCTTATTTGTTGAATTTACTTGTCTGTTGCAAGAATGGTTGAAAAGGAAAGTTTCTATCAATTCGGTTGTATGGCTGTTGGAGCCAATGGTTTGGGATCAAGCCAATATTGAAGAATTGAAAGTGGTAGATAACAAGTGGACTCGGGATATTGATTTTTAGTTTTCTCTATTAAAATGAGGCTACATTATTGAATGCACTGCGGAATACACCAATTCTTTCAGTGGGGCTGAGAGAAAGTTTACGGAAGGTCCAAGAAGGAGGATGCTAGAAGAAATTTCACTTTGGATAAAAATGTTGTTCATAGAGAAGGGACTAATGTGCATGGAGCCCAATAGAATGGCTTGTTAAACTCCCCTAGTGTAGGGGAGGGTTGAAAAGATGAGGGAAAGTTAGAGAGAATATGGATCCGTTGAGGAGGATTCATAAATATTTGAGGTGAGGTGAGGTATGGAATGAACCCAGAAAAGAAGAGGAGAAAAAGAGTTGAGAGATGCACAAGATGAGTTAAGATGAGGAGAAAAGTAGAGTAGAGGAGTAGAAAAGAGTTAGAAAAGGGTGTGAGACAAGGGGTCAGGACCAGAATGAAGAGGAAGGAAACTGCATTAAGTGGTATTATGGAGGAGTATGTTGTTCTAGAGAGGAACACAGATGAGGATAATCCCGCAAAAAGGCATGGAGTAGAAGATACCAATAGTAGTTGTGAGGGCCCAGGTGATGAAGTATGAACCCTTTGGCTGTTGCAAAATGTCATAACCTTAGAATAAGTAAGAGCACATATTTGTGGTGCATAGACAAAAAAGGAGGATTAGGCGCATATATGTTGTGCACTAATGGGAAGGGAGATCGACATGGAGAGTAGTGATGCATTGATAAGAAGAGAAGTTAGTGTGATGAAAATAAAAGAGATTGGAACATAGAGAAATGGTGTGCTAGTAGGAGAAGAAAATGTCACACATAGTGGAAATGCACAGATAGGATCAGAAAATGGAGTGCAACGTGTTGATGCACCCAAAGAAGATGAAGATGGAAGCTTCCCTAGTGGTGGGGAAGATGTATGGACAATTGAATATGGTCTTGTGTGGCTGCAAGTAGGAAACTCTTTGGGTCACCTCACAAGAAATGTTAGAATAAGATGGACTTATCCCCCCTTTGTACCACCCCCCATGCACATTTTTAATGAAGAAGAAAGAATAGAAAATAGTGAAGTAGTTCGAGTAAGACTGAGAGAAGAAGAAGGAGAAGAGTTGAGTGAAGAAGAAGGTGAATCCAATGCCTCTTCACTTAGAAGAGTAGTAGTACCAGGAAGTATGATTACAAGTAGTTAGATAGGAGGAACTAGGTCTTACTCAAGGATGGCGAACCAAGACAGTAAACTAAGGTTTCCCATGTTCCATGGAACGAGTAGAGATGATGTTGAACAACATTGGTTTACTTGTGAATAAATATGGTCCATAAAGAGGATCACTAATGAGGAAACAAAGATCACAAAACTAGAGAAAACATTCAGGGAAAGATCTTTGGCATGGTATATAAAGTATAAGGCCACTGTGTCCGTAGGACAAGCAAGGTCCTTGGCTGAAATTAATCAGGATCTACCTAGGGAATTTCAGAAACCTAAGTGAGAATCCTAGTGTATCATTGAGATAAAGGAGATTAAGAAGAAGGAAGGAGGTACCGTATGGGATTATAACCAATGGTTCTAAATATTATTAGATAGGATGATGTTCCAAATCTAGGACATGCACTATAGAGAGTGGTTTATTATGGGGCTACTCCCCCATATATCAGTCCCACTCACCCAGAAGAAGGTGACGACTCAGGAAGAGGTAGTCAAAATCGTGATGTGCTTGGAAGTTACACTTGGAGGCACATATTCATTGGCTAGGTCAGTGCAGGTTTAGTCGCAATTGGCCAACCTGATGATGCAGTTGAAATATATGGAAAAGACTAAAGTCATGCATGAGAACGTGTGGTGTACCACATGTCGCACTGAGGGGCATCGTAGAGACGAATTATTTATCCTTCCAAATGATGTGGCGATAGGCGCACCAAGTCTATTTCCATATGGATAGTTAGAATGGTGTGAAATATGTAGACAATGGAGCCATGTGCCACCACACTACCCAACTTTGCAAAAGTATCAGATGACGAATCACTCTCCATTCCGCGAGTTCTGTAAATCCATCGGGCATGATGTCAATAAATTCAAATCACTTCAGTTAATGAAAGATAATACCTGCGATGCATTCTAGGTACAAGATGAGCAGAAAGGTGGTGAGTGTGGTGGTGCGGAAAGATGCAGATACCAAGGAGGTCCCAAAGGTGGAAATGGGTGCGGTCACAGATGTGGATATTGAGGAGGAGGAGGTAGACCCCCCACATGCTTTAATTGCATAGAAATTGGTCATGTATATATATTATGTACCAAACCATGAATGATTTGTGCATACTGTTATAGTCCTAAGCATGTCATTGAGGATTTTCCTCACTTACTAAAAAAGTGGGAGGACAAGAATACCAATTGTAACATGGTTCATGTCGAGACATGAAAGAATAAGAAGAAGAATGAGGAGGATGATTTTCAGGTGGTAACCTGAGGAGGACCAAAGAAATGATAATACTCAAAGCATGGTGAGGGATCAATCAAAATCCAAGAGAAAAGATAAGGAAGTTACCTCATCCCCCTCCAAAATTTGATGTTGCTCAACAGAAGCAGTTTCTATGCAATGCATAGAGAGAAATCGAAGAAGAAAGAGTGTGAGAGGAGCTGCAACGTGTGACTCAGAGGTCACTTTAAAGAGGCTCATATCTGGGAAGAAGTGTATAGGGTGACACAAATGTCATTAGAAGAATCTCAGATCTGTGAGGAGGTACAACTGGTGACACAAAGGTCATTGGGCAAAGCTTGCACGCATGAGGAATTGCAATGCGCGACGAAAATATATATGGAGGAAGCTCATGTGCACGAAGAAATACATCCTGTGACATAAATATTGATAGAGGAAGAAAGCAGACAGATTGAGTTGTGACACGATGAACATAAAGCATATGAAGAACAACACCAAGAGGAATTGCAATGCACAACAAAATCCTTGTGTGACTTAGGTCACATGCCCAACACTGAATATCAAGTACTTTATTACACTATTGTTTGTGATTGCTCAAATATCCAGAGGCTGCAAGTAAGTTGACCTAGATGTTAGCTACTTCCATGAAAGAACAAGGGGCAAAGGAAATAATCACATCCCCTCTACCAGAAGTAGATGTATGTCAGGTCAGCAAGTAGAAGCGCATTGACTGAGAATTTAAGATGACAACAGAGATTGTAGGATACAACATGGATGCATTCATGTTGGATCTAGGGTCTGACGTGAATTTTTTTTTAAAGAAATATTGGGAAGTGATGGGGAAACCAAATTTAGTCTGGTCACCCATCCAACTCCAATTGGCGAATCAATACAAAATCTACCCAATATGTTATCTATAGAAGGTGGAAGTAAACATCAAAGGAGTGAAAAAAAGGACAACTTTGAGGTCATAGAGATTATGGATGAATCTGATCCATATCCTGCATTACTGGGGATTGACTGGGCCTTTGACAATAATGCAGTGTTAAAATCGAAAAAGAGGCAGATGTCCTTTGAAACATACACCAAGTGAGTCATCATGCCACTAGATCCATATGAAGGTGACTGGTATAATGAACCCATGGATGAGGATTTACTTCCCCCCCTTCATTTCTATCATTTCATGTTCTACTAATTCATCTCTATTATCATGGCCCAGTTTCACAGCAATCATGGGACATGCACTTCCCTGCCTAACCAATCCCCTTCAATTCCCACACTATGGTTCTTTTACATCTTATTGTTGTATCAAAATATGTTCATAAGAACCTATATTATAGTCACTTACCCTCTTACCCACCATTAAGTGTCATTATACATCATCCCCTTTGTTGATAGGGAGCACCCCTACATCCAACAATTGTTATGCATCATCCCCTTTGCTAATACAGAGGGGCCTCTTCTTTCGTCATAGATCCACCTCCTCTAGTAGTGATCCTAGGGAATGTGTCTATATTTAAACCCATTGTCGGCCCCCCTCCTCTCACATATTTTCATAGATCCACATCCCTCCTCTAGTGGAATGACCACGACTACTATCTCGGCCTCGTCATCCTAGACTAAAAATACAAGCAGACAATGATACTCTCTCTTGATGGAGCCTCAATGATCTCCAGTGCTCATTTTTTGTTGGCGAGACTTAAATAGATCCCTTATTCCCCTCCACAAACACCAGGGAAGGTTCTTGAGGGTGCATCTGGCCACATGAAATCCAACTCCATCTTTCACCATCCATCATGTGTAAGTCATTCATGGACCTGAGTCAAGTTGCAACTACAATTTGCATTGATGATTTGCTCTTACTTAGGCCCGACCATCATCACGTCTTGGTTTTTTAAATGATGATTTAATCTTATTCTAATTTTTTTCCTTAATTATATGCAGTAGTTGGATTGAGGACAAGCCAGATAATAGTGGTGGGGGCCTGTTGGCACCCAAAGTTTTGGGTTTAGTTTTTCATGCATTCACAAACAAAGTTGTGTGTGTTCATTCTATAGTTTTGAGCATGTCAAAGGAATGATACATCATGTGCGCCAAACCAAGTTTTTTAAGTTGCACACTAAGCTTAAAGACTACCAAGTGTGCGTTATTCTGAGTTTTGCAAGTTGCACTGAAAATCAAGAAGATAACTGTCAGAATCAAGAAAGGAATCATCGAGAAATATTATTGAATGATTACTACCAGTAACACCATGGGATGTGGGAAAACCATAGGATGAGTTGGCTAGGAAGTTAAGATTACCATTGATACAAAAAATCTACGTGGAGCATTGGCAAACACTAGAAGTGACACAACACCCCTACCTCAACAGGTTCTGCATGACCTCCCGGTCTAAGGATCATTCTTAATCTCCCCTTTGGGTTTGATTGAATCTTTGATTCTCTACAGGAATCTTCAACACACAAGTGTTTATCCATAGGTCCTTCTTAGGAGATACGCTTGTGCGAATAAGCACTAAGCGCCAACTTTCATCCACGTGACCAGTTGACGTGACCACACTCTTCACCCGAAAAAGGTACATCGGGTTTCGTGGCTTCACGACCCCTAGTATGAGTCCCTCTAACTCCTTCAATCCCCAAAACCCTGAAAGGATAATGGGTCCTTTGAATCCTCCCTTGAATTTACTTAATGTAACCTTCAACTTTGACCTGGGGCCTAATGTTTTGGCACCTCGGAATTTCGCGTATCGGCAAATTAAAGTGAAACAGCTCCTTTCGTCGGCGACCAAAAATCGCGATAACTCCTCATCCACGAATCAACGGTTCTAGACCCCCCTATGATCTAACAACCTTGATTCTATTGGGACTTCGTGAATCGGGAGTTCGCAACACTCGACTCCAATTCACAACTCCTTCCATGCCCCAAACCCCAAAATGACGAATTTCAAGCACGAGATCAACGATTCTCATTGATCTGATCCAACGACCACTACTCCTCCTGATCTTACGAGTGTTGAAAGACACTCAGCCTTAATCTTCCCACTGGTCTGCAAGATCCAACGACCCATGAAACTTCGATGGTTCTCCCTCTGATAATTTCGACCGTTCGTTTAGATTTCTCAAAGACTTATGCCCAATTACCTTGGCGTCTTCTTCTTCTGACTTAAATTCTGCGAGGTAATTCCTGACCTCGTCCTTCCTTTGAATTCTATTCGAAATATCCATCCCTCCTGAGGTTGACCTCTGCTACGAATTCAAAGCTTCAAAAGGAATCTTGCATGTACTCCTTGCGGCATTCACAATAACCTCTGGTTATTCACCACCTCCAACTCTATGCACTTCCCTGCAACAACAGTTCTTCGACCTTCCTCCTTGGTTGGAAAATTCTAAGACTTCCACTGGCCTGTGCACACCTTGCATGACGCTTATGTTATACCTGCACTTTTGTGGGTATAAGAACAACAATATCTCTCCTAATCTTTCCTAAGATAAAACTCAGAACTCATGAACTCACTCTTTATGGACTCTCACTACACTCCTTACAGGATTTCTCAGGAAGAGAAAAAATTGAAACTTATACTTCTCCTCTCACAAACTTCATACATTCAACATGAAATGAAGAGAATACACAACATTGAAATAAAATACATAACAAAGACTGAAATAAACTGTAACATGCCATTCAAAAGATGTAACAGAATTCATAAAACACCATGAAATTGGATCAAATCTTCTTTATATTAATCCAAGTGCATCTGTACATGGGTTCAGTAGCAAAAGCTATCTGTTCATACTAACTCTACAATCTATGTTCTTCTACTCTACGCTCTACAACCTACAATTGAGAATAATTGATTACAATACAATGCCTACGAGGGAGCTTTCTAGCATTTTCCCTCCTACAACTCTAGCTATCTAATCGGAATTAAAATCTATCTACTTTACATTCATTATAATTAAATGCATCCATATTCGACAGATGAGAGAAACGCTCAAGATCTGTTTACAATCTCCAAAACATAAATGCAAATACATCCTCCTAGATATTTCATTAATGCTTTATCTTTTGAAATTCAAAATGTGCATTAGTGCATTTCCATCTGTCCTTCGCATTCGTGTTTTCTTTACTGGCTCGCTTACGATGCTCCTGCATCATACTCCCTTGACTGAAAAATTCATGGACTCATGTTCATGAGCTCTTGCACCGTCTGTCCATGTTTTTGGATTATTGCGTCGCTTTCCCAATTGGCATCTTCAATCGGGTTTCCCTTCCATTTTATCAAATACTCAAAATATTTCTTCCTTTGGGTCTCCTTGCTAATTCTTTGATCAAGGATCTTTTCTATCTGTGGCTTTTCAGCTACAGGCAGTTCTTTGACCTACTGAACTTCTTTTTGATCCTCTGCTCCCCCTGGTCCATCGACTTTGTAAGGGTACAGATCCACTATGTTGAATATGGGTGATATTCCAACTCCATCCGACAATTCTATTTCATAAGCATTGGCCTCAAATTTCCTCAAGATCTTACACGCCCCTATCTTCTTCATATTCAACTTATTATATGTTCCCCTTGGGAATCTCTCTTTCCTCGGGTGAGCTAAGACTAAATCTCCCACTTCAAACTGAAGTTCTCTTTTGTGTTGATCTGCTCTACGCTTGTATTCCTGGTAAGAATTCTTTAATCATTATCTGATTTTATTATGGAGCCCTTGCATATCTACTGCAAAGTATTCTGCTCTAGCACTTCTGAATTCACTTTGTTCTAAGTCCCTCAACTCAGATACTCCTCTCAGTTGCATTCCATACATTATCTGCAATGGGCTCTATCATGTGCTCCTGTTAGGTGAATCATTATATGCAAATTTCGCTTGTGGCAGAATCTGATCCCACTGACTGTGATGTTCAACGACCAAACTCCTCAATAAATCTCCTAAACTTCGATTTAGTACCTCAATTTGTCCATCCATATGAGGGTGATATGTTGAGCTAAAAGATAAATCTATCCCCATCTTCTTCCATAGTGTCCTCCATAAATGACCAAGAAATTTGGTATCCCTGTCTGAAACAATACTCCTAGGTAAGCTGTGAAGTCTAACAACTTCTTTGAAAAATAGGTTTGCAATGTGAGTTGCATCACTGGTTTTATGACATGGAATAAAATGTGCCATTTTAGAGAACCTGTAGACTACCACAAATATGGAATCACAACTCCTCTGTGTCCTCAGCAGTCCTAACAAAAAATCCATGCTTACCGCATCCCACGACCTCTCTCGTACTGGCAATGGTTGATACAATCCTATATTTTGTCTTCTCCCCTTTGCGTGCTAACAAATTATTCATTTGTTGACAAATTTCTTGACATCTATCCTCATCCCTGGCCAATAGTATAAACTTTTCAGCTGGGCAAATGTTTTGTCATGGCCGAAATGTCCAACCAATCCCCCACTGTGTTTTTCTTTCAGAATATTCTCTCTCGTAGAACTCTTTGGAATACACAACTGATGTCTTTTGAATAACAGTCCATCTTGAATCAAATACTTGATCCATTGGCTTCTATCTCTGATAAATGGATTCTCACATGCTTCATAAGCATCTTTGAAATCTGAATCATCTCTATACATATCCTTAAGGCTATCAAAACCTAAGGTATTCACACGAAACTCCTGCAGAATCAAACATTTCCTGCTCAATGCATCAACAACCTTGTTAGCAGTTCCAGAAATGTGTTTTATAACAAAAGTAAAGTTCTGCATAAATTCAACCCATTTTTGTATGTTTTTGGTTTAGTTTCTCCTGTCGAGTTATGAATTGTAAAGCATGGTTGTCGCTATACAAGACAAACTCTTTCGGAACCAAGTAATTCCTCCATTTCTTCAATGCCTGTATGATTGCATAAAATTATTTATCATATGTGGAATAATTTTTCCTTGCATCTTTCAGCTTCTCACTGAATTATGCAATCGATCTATTGTCTTGACTCAAGACTACTCCAACCACGAATCCACTTGCGTCACATCTGACTTGGATTGTCTTACTAAAATCTGGCAGAACCAAAACTAGTTGTCCAGTTCTTTTCTCCTTCAGCAACTTAAAACTTCTCTCTGCTTCCTCTGTCCAATGAAAATATTTATGTCTTTTCTTGACTGTGTCCATCATTGGTGCAGAAATTCCACTAAAATTTCTGATGAATTTCCTGTAAAAACAAGTCAATCCATGGAAGCTTCTGACTTCAAAGATGTTCTTTGGTGACAACCATTCTTTGATTGCTTTTACCTTCTCAGGATCCATCTTCAACTCGTTCGAAGGGATCACAAAACCCAAATAAATGAGTTCTTTCCTCATGAAAGACGACTTCTTCAAATTTATCAACAACTTCTCTTGTTGTAACCTCATCATCACTAGAGTTAGGTGTCTCAAATGTTCTTCCTCAATTTTATTGAAGATCAGTATATCATCAAGATACACAATCACAAACTTTCCAATGAAATCTTTCAAGACTTCGTTCATCAACCTCATGAAAGTACTTGGTGCATTTGTCAAACCAAACGGCATGACAAGCCATTCATACAACCCTTCATTCGTTTTGAATGATGTCTTCCATTCGACACCTTCTCTCATTCGAATCTGATGATATCTGCTTTTCTAATCAATTTTTGAAAAAAAATTTGCTCCACTCAAGCAATCCATCAAGTCATCCATCCCGGGTAAAGGAAATCTATACCTGATGGTGATTTTGTTTATAGCCCTTGAGTCGGTACAAATTCTCCATCCACCATCCTTTTTTGGACTTAACACTGTTGGTACAACGCATGGACTCAAGCTTTCTCTAACCAATCCCTTGTCAATCAAATCCTGGACTTGCTTCTTAACCTCTTCATTCTCCTACGACGTCAATCTGAACGCTTCTTTGTTTGGTAAACTTGCTCCTGGTATAAGGTCAATGTGATGGCTTATACTCCTGATGGGTGGCAATGAACAAGGTAAATCATCCACCACTATATCAGCGAAATTCTCCAATAGTTCCTGAATTTTCTCCAGTAGATCATCTATCGAAGTACTGGTCAAAATGACTCTAGGTTTTCTTACCACAACAAACTACATATCTTTATCTTTCTTGACTTCATCAAGAATTTCCTTACCACTCATGAGAAGTATAGTATTTCTCGTTTCTTCTTTCACCTTCTTGTCTTCAATTGGCAGCAACATATGCATTCTACCATTCTTCTCTAAGGTGTATGTATTCCTTCTCCCATGACGAACAACATTTATGTCATATTGCCATGGTCTACCCAACAAAAGATGACAGACATCCATGGGAATAACATCACATAAGATTTCATCTATGTAACCCCCTATCTTAAATTTAACTAAACATTGTTTAGTGACTATTACCTGATGTCCCTTTTTTCAACCACGAAACCTTGTATGGGCTTGGATGTGCAACTGTCTCCAATTCCAGTTTCTACACCATTTCTGTGGATACTAGATTGTTTGTACTTCCATTGTCCACTATTACCTTGCATACCCTGTCCTTGGTCTTGCAAGCAGTTCTAAACAAACTATTTCTTTGGACTGGATTCTCTATCTCCTTCTCTGGCTTCAAGAGAATTTTCCTCATCATTAAGGATCTTCCGCCTTCTACATCTTCTGCCTCAACATTTCGCCATTGCGCTTTTGAAATGTGAGCTTCACCTCCTCCATCTCTTTTTCTGTTAGAACATTCATAAGACTTATGTCCGATCTTTCCACAAACAAAACACGTTATCTCACCACCTCTGCCTCTTCCTCTTCCTTTGGCTCAAGGAAAAGTGTTTCCATCGGCATACCATCTTCCTTGTGAACTTCCTCCTCTCTCAGGGTGAGTATGAGGTTTCTTCTCCTCATTATTGGGCTTTTGCACTTTGTCTTGGGAAATTTCTTTGCCTTTGCTATGACTTCCACCTATGTGTCTTTGACTTTGCTTTCGAGCCAATTTTTCTTCAGCCTTCAGAGCAATCTGATAAGCATCTTCCACATTCCTGATTGTTACCATGCTTATCTCATCCTGAATGTCATATCTCAGACCATTCATGTATCTGGTGACCTTTTCATCATCACTCTCACAATGACCAACTCTAATGTTAAGTCGATAAAATTATTTGGTGTATTCTTTCACTGTCATCCCCTTCTGTCTCAAATTTTGCATTCTTCGAAATAGATTAATCTGGTAGTCTCTGGGTATAAACTTGGATTTCATCTTTGCAACCATTCTATCCCAGATTTTAATTCTTTTCCTTTCTTTGCAATGCTTGTCAGCTTGTAGTTCGTCCTACCATAGTGTTGCATGCCCTTTAATTCTAGTGACGACATGTTTGACCTTCTTATCTTCCTTAACATCCTCATAGTCGAAGTACTTGTTCAGAGATCTAAACCAATATAGCATCTCATCAACGTCTAAGTTGCCTTCATACATCGGGATGTCCATTTTTTCTCTAGCCCCTATTCTTGCAACAACTCTGAATAGATGTTCTTCTGCAGCATCTTCAGCTACAACTTCTTCTCCAGCTCCAACCTCATTTTCACTTTCGACTTTACTAACATCTCCAGCATCAACTGTCCGTCTCTGTGTTGTCTCCATAGCATCTAATCGAGCACAGAGTTCTCTCATTTCCCTTTCCACAGCTGGATTGGGCATTAGTCTATCTTGACGTCTTCTGGGCAACATTGTTCAAATCTGTTTCACGCAGAATTCGAATCACAACTTCCCTTCTGTCCTATCTTGCTTATAGAAAACAATAGTTGTAAGATCTGATACCACCTGACGCAACACCCCTACCTCAACAGGTTTTGCACGACCTCCCGGTCTAAGGATCGTTCTTAATCTCCCCTTCGGGTCTGATTGACTCTTTGATTCCCTACATGAATCTTTAACACACAAGTGTTTATACACAGGTCCTTCTTAGGAGCTACGCCTATGCGAATAAGCACTAAGCGCCAACTCTCATCCACGTGACCAGTTGACATGACCACACTCTTCACCTAAAAAGGTACATCGGGTTTCACAGCTTCACGACACCTAGTATGAGTCCCTTTGACTCCTTCTATCTCCAAAACCTCGAAAGGCTAACGGGTCCTTTGAATCCTCCCTTGACTTTACTTGACATGACCTTCAACTGTGACCTAGGGCCTAATGTTTCAGTACCTCAAAATTTCACATATCGACGAATTAAAGTGCAGTAGCTCCTTTCACTGGCGATCGAAAATCGCTATAACTCCTCATCCATGAATCAACAGTTCTGGACCCCCCTATGATCTGACGGGATTGATTCTATCGGGACTTCGCGAATTGATAGTTCGCAACTCTCGACACCAAGTCACAACTCCTTCCATGCCCTGAACTCGGAAATGACGAATTTCAAGCACAAGATCAATGGTTCTCGTTGATCCGATCCAACGGCCATTACTCCTCTTGAGATTACAAGTGTTGAAAGGCACTCAGCCTGAATCTTCCCACTAGTCTGGAAGATCCAATGGCCCACAGAACTTCGGCGATTCTCCCTATGAGAATTTCGACCGTTCGTTCAGATTTCTCAAAGACTTATGCCCAATTACCTTGGCATCTTCTTCTTCTGACTTAACTTCTGTGAAGTAATTTCAGACCTTGTCCTTCCTTTGAATTCTCTTCAAAATATCCATCCCTCCTAAGCGTGACCTCTGCTACGTATTCAAAGCTTCAAAAGGACTCTTGTGCGTACTCCTTGCGGCATTCACAATAACCTCTGGTTATTCACCACCTCCAACTCTATGCACTTCCTTGCAACAGCAGTTCTTAGACCTTCCTCCTTGGTTGGAAAAGTCTAAGACTTCCACTGGCCAGTGCACACCTTGCACGGTGCTTATGTTATACCTGCACTTTTGTGGGTATAAGAACAATGGTATCTCTCTTGATCTTTCCTAAGATAAAACTCAGAACTCATCAACGCACTCTTTGCGGACTCTCACTGCACTCCTTGCAAGATTTATCAGGAAGATAAACAATTGAAACTTATACTTATCCTCTCACAGACTTCATACATTCAACATGAAATGAAGAGCATACACAACATTGAAATAAAATACATAACAAAGACTGAAATAAACTGTAACATACCATTCAAAAGATATAATAGAATTCATTAAAACACCATGAAATTGGACCAAAGCTTCTTTATATTAATCTAAGTGCATCTGTACATGGGTTCAGTAGAAAAATCTATCTGTTCATACTAACTCTACAATATTTGTTCTTCTACTCTACACTCTACAACTTACAATTGAGAATAATTGATTACAATACAATGCCTACGAGGGAGATTTCTAGTGTTTTCCCTCCTACAACTCTAGCTATCTAATCGGAATTAAAAGCTATCTACTTTACATTCATTATAATTAAGTGCCTCCATATCCAACAGATGAGAGCAATGCTCAAGATCTGTTTACAAACTCCAAAACATAAATGCAAATACATCCTCCTAGATATTCCATTAATGCTTTATCTTTTGAAATTCAAAATGTTCTCAAAATGTGTGCTGGTGCATTTCTAGTTGTCCTTTGCATTCGTGTTTTCTTTGTTGGCTCACTTACGATGCTCCTGCATCAAGAAGCGTGTGAGGTGGTTTTTTCAGGAAAATAGGTGGAGTAGAGCAGAAAGAGACAACGCTCCCCAATAGTGAAAGCTATAAAGGGAACCACTAATATTAGAAATAGAGCTAATTAGCTAGTTAGATATTGAGGAATTGATATTATTTGAGTCCTTGGTATTGAGCTCGCTCTGATCCTGCTATAATATGGTAATGTTTTTGAATATATATTTGTGTCTATTGTATTTAGTTTTGAGAAAAGGTGAATTGTGCAGTATGTTGTAATTATGAAGAGTTATATGGAGAAGATATGAAGTTCTATGGCTATCATATGCATATGTACCACGCAATGTATATCTCTAATGTGATGGAATAGCTCCAATAATAAAGATACAACAATTCTAATCCATTCTTTGTCTATCATGTATGAGTTGAATATGTGTGTGTATAGTTTTAATTCTTAGTCCTTATGAGTTTACCAGATATGAATCTCTTACACACCAGTTTAGATGGATAGTGGTATGAATTGCTCTCCTCCTCATCACAAGACCTTATGGTCTTTGCGATCTCCTCTGCATCTCGGGTGAGACCTTCTTTGGCCTTGGTCGAAGACTAATATGTCGATGCTTTGAGGTTTTTGTTGGTCAATTATGGACGAACCCTGGGTATAAATCCCCCAGCATGAGGAAGGACAGGCGTAAGCGTGGAGAAACGATGTCAACAATGTGATGACAAGTGCTTGTATTCAAATGGTGGAAAAGTAATGGGTTTTGAGCATATATAAAAACTTGAAAAGAACCCTTTGTATTTAATTTCACATTAAAGAAACCATTTTAAAATATTTAAACAAGTCACATAATGTGTTTTGCAAGAAAGAAAATTTGTTGCAATGTGATAAGGAGTGTTTTGCAAGGATGGAAAATTGAGCAGTGCAATGTATCACAAGAGGGCAAAGATTGTTGTTGTGCAATGTGTTGCACAAGTATGAATTTTATGTTCATGTGATATGTCGCATGTGAAATATTTTCACTGCAATACATTGGGGAAGAAGATTTTCCGATTCACATGACATGTCACACAAGAACAAAGTTTATGGGCATGCAATAAATCATGATGAAAATAAAATTGAAGGATGCAATCAACAACCAAAGGCCAAGATTTCT
>SNQJ01S0109560.1:0-29326 GCA_010110895.2 Picea sitchensis
GAAACCCAAACTGGGAAAACCAACATTCCTTGAGCATTCTTCTCTCTTGTTTTCTTATTGAATCTGAATAAAAGATTACATGTCTAACCTTGGTCCACACCTAAGACACAATCGACATAATACCCTCTTTCTTATGTAAGAACAACCTTGTAGCCAATCCATCTTACATCTGCATGACCAACAACCTCTAATTTACAGACTCTTGTTGATTGTCCATTCATCATCTAAATATTCAAGATTATCCTTTACGACATTAAAAAATGCCTCTTTATAGGATTTACAATAGGAAAAACCCTAAATACATGACACCCAAAAAATGGTTACAGATCCATGCAGATCATTGGCTACAAATCCCATGAATATCTAGATTCTATTACAGTAAACTCCAAGTCGGATTACCATTTGATTACCAGTTGGTCTTCATTCAATTTTCAGTAAGTCGCCACATGCCCACCTGTCAACCTCTTGTTGGTTGAGCTATTCGACTTGATGTTGATGCTTTTACCATGTCGAACCGCCTTGACCTTCGACTTCAACTTTACCTAGTCGACTAACCTCAACCTTCGACTTGATGTCAATCTACCTTGACCCTCGACCTACTGTCAATCTACTGTCGATCTACCTTGACTTCGACCGTCAGTCGATCCACCTCGACTAGAATTTCACTACAAATAATATAACAACCCAACATTATGTTGATTATTAAATGGATGCTCAATGACATATATTTGTATATTCTTAAGGAGGAACAAGGGGGATATGTTTAAAAAATAAATAAAAGGTCATTAGGGGGTCCCCACCTATTAGTTAGTATTTATTTTATCCTTATCATTAAATATTATTATTATTTTATGAGTTTTCCCCATTAACTAAAATTAATTAATGAATTAACTAAA
This sequence comes from Picea sitchensis, assembly GCA_010110895.2. NCBI lineage: Eukaryota > Viridiplantae > Streptophyta > Pinopsida > Pinales > Pinaceae > Picea > Picea sitchensis. The sequence goes on from SNQJ01S0109560.1 coordinate 897, forward strand.
AGTAGTTTAATTTCTCAAACTACTTTTGAGAAATAAAAGAAGATTTCAAGCGACAAGCAAAGGGAGAGTGATAGAGAGAACAAATATGATAAGCTCTTCCCTTGCTTCTTAAGTGAGATTACTTTACTATTTCATTCATCTATGAAGTACATAAGTGCTAAGGACTTCTGGTTGATAGTAGGATCCTATGGAAGGTGGAAATAAGGAGAACCAAGAAGTATTGATTTGTTGATATACTTCACAAGGTTGATCACCTATCTCTAATAGTCTATGGATTAATATTAGATTATGGATTATTTTTCTTTACTGGTTGAGGATTTTGTACAGAGTTAAGGCAATGGCATTTGTGGCCTGTCATTTCAACTTTGTTTCAGTCTTGGTTTCACTTAATGATACCAATGGTCTCTGTATGATGTATTATATCATCTGTGACAACCAAGTCTCATTATGTTCTTACCTTTTAAGTTTTGGATATGAAGAATGTTGTTGGTTTTATTTCATACTTGAATAAATAAAATATTTGGATGGTTTTGATGTCTCATTTTATTTTTTTCTGTGTAATATTTTATCAAATTTTTATTTCTAAAGTTGTTCAAAAAAAATTTAAATATACAAAATATTTTCTGTTATGAATATTTTATTTTCTTTGACAAATTTCAATTATAAAAGATAACATAAATTCCAAGAACATATTTCTTGAGAATTAATTGAAATTTTTGTAAAAGAGGCTATAAACACAGGGTAATAATCTCTACTATTTTTCTCTATCTAGGAAGAATTCAAAAATGTTGGTATTAGGATAAGGCCATTCATTGTCATCAACAGGGAATATGAGGCAAGAATAAGAAGGGAGTCCTGAGTTAATAATGGTTGTTGAAAGTTCAAATCAAGATTTTAAGGAACTAGAAAAAAGTGTTGTGGAATGAGAATATTTGGAAACTTCTTCAACCACATCTTTTGGGATTCCCTCTCTATTCATTATGGTGGAAGAAAGAGAATAAGAAAGAGTGGAAGAGAGAGCAGGAGAAAGAGTGGAAGAAGAACAAGTGACGTTTGAGTTTCCTATCCTATAAATAGAGAAACAAGTAAGAATGAAGAGAACTAATCTAATTTCTCTTCCCCATTTCGATGGAATGGTCACTAAAGAACATAAATTTTTTATTTTCAATTTTGAAGTCATTTGAAGAGAGTCCTTAGTTAATAATTCTTGTGGAAAGTTCAAATCAAGATTTTAAGAAACTAGAAAAAAGTGTTGAGGAATCAGAAGATTTGGAAACTTCTTCAACCACATCTTTTAGGCTTCCATCTCAATTCATTATGGTGGAAGAAAAAGAAAAAGAAAGAGCGGGAGAACGAGTGGAAGAAGAACAAGTGATGTTTGAGTTTCATATCCTAGAAATAGAGAAACAAGTAAGAATGAAGAGCATCAATCCAACTGTTCTTCCCCATTTCCATGGAATGGTCACTAAAGACCTGAACTTTTTTATTTTTAAGTTTGAAGTCATTTATAGGACCCGTGACCATAAGAATGATGTTCAGAAGTTGATACTTTTCCCTTATACATTGAATGTAATGAGGTGTCCCCTAAGTGGTTCATGGGCCTTGATGGACACAATATTCAAACATGGAAGAAAATGAAGGACCTTTTTACAAAGAAATATTGAGAATATTGCAAAGTAAGAGATTCTAGAGATGMAATATTTTGAATGATTGGGGAGAAGAGTGGTCCCTMGAGGACCATGTTGAGAGGTTTTACTTTAGTTACAAGAGATATACCAATTACACAATAGATACATATTGTATTAAAATAATACTCTTGAGGGGAGTAAAAGTTGAGTAGATGGAARCYCTAAAATTGATTGTATATGGAGATATATCAAAATGTACCTATGATGAGATATAAGATGCTTGCAAAAACTACTCAAGAGTTGTTACTAGGAAGAATGAGGTAACAAGAGGGGCTATTGTACAAACTTACAAAACTATACATGGATTAAAAAAAGTAGAGATTGGTAACCCATTGGAATAAATGAAGACAAAGATCTTACATTTAGTAGTAGTACAATTTGATACCCTCCAAGTAAAAAAGAAGCAAGAGGAGGCTAAAAAGGATCCGACAATTTTCTATCCAAAATGAACTAAAAAACATGATTACCATGAACCCCCATTAAACAATGTATAAATCTTCATCCTTTACAAGGACAATCATGATATTAGTTAGTGCCCATAACTACCCAGTTTGAAGGCCATACACGAGGGAGTAGAGTAGAATATGAAGCAATTTTGCTTCATCAACTAGAGATGGAAAGGACTACTCACTACTACATTTGGTGTTTAAGTATGACAAGGAGTTTTGAGGGTATGGATAAAATTGATTGTACCATCGAAATTTGCTAAGTAATTATCAAAATTTCGTTATTTTTTTTCTTGGTGCCCATCCTTCATCAAACTTCCAACTACGTCTGATAGTCATCAGGATTTTGACTCTCCTTTGACGGTTTGCAATAAACACGTCTACCAAATTTCTAGGGACACATGGCGCCTCATCGTCAAATGCGAATCACAGAGGCGGGTTTATAAAACTACCTTCTCCATGGCCCATTCAACTACAACAAGGCTTGTTAGAGAGACCTTAGGATCAATATTTAGAGAGAAGAAAGGTGTGGAATCTATATTACACTTTTCCCAATTTTGTAATGGAGACTGTAATTGTGATGTTTATCAGGTAAAGATCATACTATTATGAGGAATTAATNTGTTAGAGAGACCTTAGGATCAATATTTAGAGAGAAGAAAGGTGTGGAATCTATATTACACTTTTCCCAATTTTGTAATGGAGACTGTAATTGTGATGTTTATCAGGTAAAGATCATACTATTATGAGGAATTAATGGAAGATCAATATTGTTTTGACTCATACTTGTCTTATATGTGATGTTTTTTGTGATATTTAGTGTTTATCTTCAATCTTTAAGCGATCTTAAGGAATATTTATAATAATTTCTGAATCTACCTACAAGAAATTATGTTACAAGTTATATCAATTTGATATTTTAGTTTTTATACCTACAAGAAATATACCTATTGTTTGATATTTAAGTTTTTATACCTAAAATAAATTATATTCCAAGTTATAGGGTTGTAGAAAACTTGTACATCTGTGTATACCTTTCTTTGTGAAATTGGAAACTTAAAAATTTGTTGTGGAAAAAGACCAAAAATTGTCTTGTAGGATAAAGAGGGAAATTTTTGTGTTGGTGTAAATTTTTCCTTGGTGAAAAATGCATGCCAGAATACACTAAAATGCAACCAAATTGATCCAGGATCCTTTCATCAATGTGACTTATTAAATAATTGTATTAAATGAGCATAAAATGAAGTGCACCATAAAGAAGGAATGACCCAATAATGAAGATACATGTGCATTAGATCTGCACACAAAAAATTGATAATGGAGTTCATCCCTAGTGGACTACATCTCCGGGTCCTCCTCTCAAATCAGTAGGCCTTTTTATTAACTCAACAAAAGAATTTGACAAAATACATAAGTATACCTCATTCAGGAGTTAATCTATAGAATATTTTCTCAGATTAGAAAACAAACAACACCATTGAATTTGTGGCGTCGAATTACGCATAAATGACTGTCTCCATGCCTCGATATGAGTCTCGCACTTTCAGGCCCTTCAAAAAAATTGTCTCGATTTACGTGCCTTCCCCTGCAATAAATTAATGGGAAAAATTTCATTTTCTGTGCCCCATCCATACGGTCACGCACCCCTGGTCTGACCCCCAAGCTCTGGAAAAACTCAACTCTTAAATAAAATCAGCGGGCGGTTATACCAACAAGGTCGTTTAACCTGCTGGTTGGCAAATATATTTAAAGTACTTTGTTGGAGGAGGTTCTAGGGTCAAGCCCGCAGACCTCCATTTTAATATATATATATATATATATATATATATATCTGTTGTTTGTTGTTGGTCTTGTGCTAACTTTGGAGTATGGTTTGGATTTGGAAGATCCCGCTAGATCTGGCGATGGATTGTTGTATAAATTTAGCGGATTGGGGGTTGGTGCCATCCATCCCCTTTTCCCATTTTAAATTTTGGTTGCTGGGTGTCCTTGGGAATTTTCCCGCTATCACGTGGTAGCCCATGACCGGGTCACGTAGCAGCCTTTCATTGGTCCATTCCACCACATTTCACGGACAACCATGTCACCTACCAGGTGGCTATCCGGTCTGCCACATGGTTGTACAGACTGCCACATGGCACCTTCCCTTTGGTCCACGAATTTGACCGAAAAATTCAAAAAATTAGTGACATGTGGCAGCCTCTGGTGTTGTCATGTCATCATGTTGATTTCATTATGACACGTGTCACCCTCTCCATGTTCCACGTACCTGTTGAGCTCTCAACACACCCTAAAAAGTCTCTGCCAATTTTTACTTTTTGGGTACCACTTAATCTTTTGATATTGTCTAATTCAGAATGATGTTGTTTTCGCTTATCATTGTTTTCTACAAATTCTCCTTGATTCTTTAAAAAGTTTCCCTGAACATGTCAAAACCATCATAACTTAAATGGATTAACATTTGATTAAAGAATCAACCACTAAATCATTTTACCCGACGCGTCTAAAATTCAGCACCTGGAAGAATCAAAGATGAAAGAAAATCGTCCTAGAAAACTAAGGACGTCGACCACCAATTTTAGTTGGCATCGGTAAAAGGGGAGTTGTTATTTCAAGATAAGCATTGCATAAGAAAGTTGTCAGTGACCGATTTCATTCGGCATTGACAAAACGCAAAAGGAAGTAGTCATTTGCGGGGAAAGAAAGAAATCGTCGACGACCGATCCCGTAAAAGCATTTCGGCATCAGTGAAGTATGAGTAGCTAAACCTGTAAGGAGTGTAAAACGTTTTCCAGGCCACCAACTCTCGAAATGTTTTGGCACCGACGAAATTCCAAGAAGTTATCCCAAGGAAAAGGATGTGATAAGTTCATCACCGGTTACTGACCCTTGATATCTAATTGGCATCGACGATTCCTAGGATCGGTTAAGGAGCGCGTAACTGAAAGAAGGTTACCACCTCTGTTGGTGCTCATGAGTCAAGTCACCAGTCTTTATCTGCCATGTGTCACGTCAAAACCATCCAATGAAAGTAATCATCGTCGACGGTTTTCTTTTTGTAAAAAATAAAAAAAAGGTATCAACGAAAATCCCGTAGCTCTGCGCCGATATCCGACTTCCCCATTCCGAAAATGACACGATGGGACGTTTTAGCTCTAAGATACACTAGATATGATGCATTTAATCGATTGATTAATTCCAAGATCGTGCATTAGTTTCTAATTCGTGCACAAAGAAAAATGACCATTTTAGCCTGTAGATACAATGCACCTCCCTCCGCGCCTCCACTGTCAACCTACGTAAAATTGATTACAGAAAATTGGCGGTAAGTAGTTTTGAATTTCGTCCCATTACTTGTATTAACAGCTTGATGCGATTCATAAGTTCTCTCTCATTATATTATCCTGAATTATTATAAGCTAGATCATTTTGTGTTCAAAGAAGTCTGGAACATCCAGAGGAGCGAGATGAACGACCCGAAGAAGGCATCCACGGTATAGTGAGTATCAAGCAACAGAGTTTAGCAAGCAATACAAGTATGTACCAGTCTGGTTTTGTTGTTTCCACCTCACATGTAAATTAGGATCTAATATTAATTTGTATGCCGACCCTAATTGAATGATTTCGGTTGCAAGAACAATGCCTCCGAAGAAACATACCACTAGGAAATCTAGTAGAGCCCCAATTCTACAAGAATCAGAAGCAGGAGAGGGCTCCTCCCTAGCCGTTGCAAGAAAATTGGAATTCACTTCCAAGCCAATGCCCATCATCAATATGATCACCAAAGAATCCTTCGCTTAGCCCCCGGCCTTTGGGGACATAGAGGCGAACATTGCGACCAAGACAATATTCCTGTGCTGGGAAGACCTGTTCAAGAAAATCAAGCACGAAAAATTCCCAGAATATGCCACACATAGCGATCCTGACACAAGGAAGCTGGACACTGAGGTCTTCGTCAACATCCGCAAGGCTTACCTCCACATGGTGGCGAGTAGGACTCTGACTTTCCCTTGCATTTAACTTTTGAAATGGCTCATTGATCACACTGATGCATAGAAGTGTGTAATTAATGATGATAATGGTCAAATCGTGGGGGTGTTCCTCTCAGTAGAAGTCCAAAATTATTACAAGCTCAGGGACCCGGATGAACGTTTGAACACGGATTTTGTTGTGAAGTTTTATCAAAAGCACGAAACCAGCAAAATCATGGAATCCTAGTGGAGAGAAGACAAACAATTCACCAATCGAAACTCCGGCTGGTACCCGATGGCCAACCTCAGACAACCTTATATCTATCTAATGGCTCTCCTTTGCCGATTGCATGGAGAGAAAGATTGTTCCAGATTTTCGGAGGCATGGATGCCTTTGGATTATAATGTCGCCATCCCCAGAACAACCTTGAAATGGGGTGCTATCATCTCCAAACAACTTAGAACCTACATTCTACAGGCTCAGCAGCTGAAGGAAGGAGAAACTCTTGCCTTCTACATGACGTCTTATCTATTGGACGTCGTATGTGCAAAAAAATCCTTCACCAAGATGAACCTGAGCTGGCGTGCTTCCGAGTTCCCGTTCCATGTCTACTTCGACATTTTGTGGGAGAACAGGTATAAAATATCCTACTCTCTCATTTGTGACCAATTTATCACACCTATTCATTTTTTACTATTCAAGAAAGAGTGCCCAAGGCTCTCTGATGCGGCCAAAAAAGTTATATCGAAAGTTGGTCACTGGTACCTAGATGAGTGTGAAACCTACATTAGGGATTTTTGTGCCACCAGAGAACCACATTTTCTACCTATATATGTCCTCGACCGACTGGTACTAGGGGAAATATGTTACCAAACTATCTTGCAGTGCTACAACGCCACTTTGGTGAAGGATAAGAAGTGGGCATTCATACCCTATGGGTTTCATATCGGCTTCTACCAGGTTAAAGACACTGCATAGGCCAAGCAAGAGGGATTAAGTCAATTGGAATTTTGGATCCAAACAGGACGTTTTCGCAAGCATGACCCCAAGGGTCTGGTCTCAAAACATGCATCACAAGTATCGTCATGTTGGTCTTATGCCCACGATCGGTTTGAGGGTGAAATTTTCACTGAAAACGCTCAAGACTGGGATGAGGTGGTGGCAAGAAAGGCTGACCCCAAAGTAACGAAGTTCAAGGCAATGAGTTGGGAAGAGAAAACGGCGTCATTGGAGCAAGCAGCGCAAGAAATTCTCAAGGCTAGGGAATAAAGGGTAACATTCAAATTGGCCGAAACGATGGAAGCTCCCCATGAAGCCCCTATACAGAACTGGAATTTTCTCAAAACTCCGGGTGCACTGGAAAGAGGGACACTCTTGATCCAACATTCTCATAAAATGATGGATCTAGCGTCGAATGATCCAGCCCTCTTATCAAGTGCTCCAACCAGTAACCCAGAAGAGAGCCCGGCAGGGGTAGGCGGCTCTGAGCTCACAGACCTCGGTAACATCAATGGGTCAGATGACCCTGAATCTACATTACCACCGACCGATTCACCGACAGTATTGATGATTCAATCAGGGTCGGGTTGGGTGTCAGTCGAAACAAGTGCGCCTAACCCCTTGATTGAGTTCATAAATATATACAGTGATGATGAGATCCCAGAGGCATCTCAGGAAACCTCTGTGCATGTAGAATAAGAAAAGGGAGCCAAGGAAAAAACACCTCTTGTTCTCGATGTTTAGAGTCAAGAGGACACATGAGAAGGAAAAGGAGCCGAAAGCAACCTAGACACATAAATGCCCGATGCACCAGAGACCCGAGCAGGTAGTCCCAAGGACAAGTCAAAATTAGATGAGTCAGAAGAAAGTTCCCCGCAGGAGGATGTCGGCGATGCCACGGCTAGTATACAAGAAGGTATTGAGCTCCCTCCTGACACATCTATCCCACTTGATACTTAGGTCCCCGATAAACAACAAGAAGAAGTCGAGCCTTCGGAGCAAAATAAGGAGGTTCAAGAGTCTGATCTTGAACAAATATATACCACCGGTAGCCTGGGAAACATGCTCACATGGGGCGATCAACAGATACCAGAGCTGGTAGATGAGGTAGCAGACATCTATGCAATCTCCTATGATCAAAAGAGGAAGGCCATCATGAAAAGGACTGCTAAGAAGAGAAAGATTATTGTGGACATTCCATTTTGGTTACCACATTGGAAACATTGATCAACACAACAAATGCTCGCATGTATGAACTGATAGGCGTGGGAAGAGCCCTCTCTGATGCTGCCCAAGATAGGGCCAGGAGGGATGAAAGAGAACTAGATGATACTCTGAAGGAACTGGAACACTTATGCCATCTTGTTGAGTATTACAAAGGTGCCATACAGGCTGCGACATATTTCAAGAGTGAGTTTTCAGGAGTTTACAACGAGTACAAGAAAGAAAGAAACCTGTTAACCAAAAATATAATTGAATTCCAGGAGGACACTCTCATGTCCCTCGTAGCATGCAAGGAGATGGAAAAATGGCATGAAAGAGCGTTGCAAGCGGTGGCAAGATTCGAATACATTGAGGCAGTCCAACAATGTCGAGAAAAGGAAGAACATGGAATTCGGCTAATAGGTAAAAGTAGCCTCGACCGCATGAAGAGATCCACAGAATACTGGACTAAGATGTCCCGAGACCCACATCGAGAGATCCAAGAACAATATGCCAAGTGCAAGAAGCACTAGGATAAAATTAATAAAGTAATGAAAGATATCAAGCTCCCCGAGTTCGGCACCCCCAGTGAGTTTATCGACATAAGAGACGTGCTCAATGTGTATGCCGAACAAGACTCCCTATGGACCGAAGAGTATGCAAAGGTAGCCGATGCGAGGCTGGGACAACTACAACAATTCATAGAACACCCGATCAAAGCTAAAACCATATTGCAACGAACATCATAAATTCCACCTTGGTAAAGTACCGAGCGCATGCAACGAACATCATAGGGATATATGCGGCCCCAATGGAACAACACAGATTCCCATGGGCCCAGACTTGTGAAAAATTGTTCATCAATTGGCCTAAATACGAAAGAAGTCATACTTTCAAAGAAATATCCCGGGTGGACTGATCAAGAAACTGTTATGAGATAATGCCACATGGAAACTTTTGTTTGGTTCAAACAGTAATTAGCCATTAAACTTCGGTAAATATTGAGATTATAAATAAAGGCCTCGACCAATTAATTAAAGGTCGATGGTTTGTTGTAAGAACTATTTTCTTTCTGGCTGTTAAGAATTATTTTGAAGCTGCTATGAATTTAGAAGTCCTTCTGGACCAAAGACGAAGTTATCTTTATCAAATGCATGCGTGATTGAGCTTGAAGAGGAATTATTTCCTATTCAGTGTTATGAGCATATGTAACAAGTAAGAGTTATCGAATATATTGTCAAGTTAACTGGCGCAATCGCTTTGTTGTTCTTTTCTTTAAAGATGAAGATGATGAATTGTTGTGCGAATTGTGAGATGAATGGTAGTGGTAGATGAATTATTTTTCTTACCATCTATCTTGTTTCATATGTGTTTTCTTTCTAGTAGTTAGTAATCTCAGGCAATGATTAGATTCTCTCATGGTTAATGTATTATTACTAGGCCTGCGGTATAGAATTGTCGCCTGCATGTTTGAGCAGTGGGTTATCCCTAGCTCGACCTCTTTCTCAGTAGTTGAAACTTTATCCTGTTATTTTTCAAGTTGGTTTATATTGGCTTGCACTTGTCATATCATCCCCCACCCCAAGAGAAAATGTAGAAAAGAAAAACAGTCCCAACTGAGAGAAGAACCTTCACCAGAAAACACAAAGCCCATCAATACCTTGGTCATATCACAATATCTGGAGAACCATTCCATTTTAAACGCTGCAGAGTCTAATTTGAACTCGGTGGTGGGTTTGGTTCTTGCTGTTGATTCAAGGGATTTTCCACCCATCAACAGAATTGGCGCTAGAAGGAGGGCTTGAGAATGAATGGTCAAATATATATTTTATACAGTATTTCAAACAACCCAGGCATTCATAACAACCCACATGCATGGCTAGTCAACCCCAAGACAACCCACACACGTTGAGTACTCCAAAAATGAGTAACTCACAGAAACCCGAGGAAGAACCGTTCCATCCTAAAATACCCTACGCTCTTCCTCACAAGGAAGTAAACCAATTCAGACGAATCACCAAAGCGTATGCTCGACAGATCGATTCATTACCCATAACTTCGATACTTCCTCAAAGAAAACAACAAAGAAGACCGATGGTTAGCACTCCCGATGAGGTATTTGTTCACTCTATAGAAGACTTAATAGACTTTGCGATCACCGAAATTAAATATCCTCTTGATCTGATACCCAAATCCCTAGCATGCAATGTCTCTGAACAAGGCGATTACTCGGAAGAAGAGGAGTTTAATTCAGAATCTGGAAGCATGGAAGGTAACAATGATCAGGAGGAGGAAAGGGAAGTTCCACCTCAAAACAACCAGCCTTGGTTGGCTGGAGATGTTGTGGCCGTCCCCGGACAAATACATAATCTTTCCCGACACCCAGAAAAGTTGCTCCCCAAGTACGACCCCGAAACCTCAGGTTTACCTGAGGATCATATCAAGAAGTTCATACTTGTGATCAGGCTTATGAATGTTCAACATAAAGACATAGTATGAAAACCCTTTCCCTACACGTTTGAAAATTCATCTTCCACGTGGTATTTTAATTTGCCAATAGGATCTATAACCAATTGGACTAAGTTCCAAAAAGATTTTCTAGACAAATTTGCGGACGAAACTACGACGATATCCTTGATGGCTAAGTTGTTCACAACCACCATGACCCCTAAAGAGAGGGTCAAATATTTCAATCAAATATTCACGACCATTTTAAACAGATTCCAACCCGCGACAAAGCCTACTAAGGAGTTGTAAATTGAGGTTTATGCCAACGCGCTTCCGGCTTCTATTTCTATGTTCGTAAAAAGAGTCGCCAAGCAAACCCTTGAGGAAAAGTTTGAGGATGCCAAGACAATATAATTCCAGATGAAATGATGTAAGGAAAGCCAAGCCTCTTTAGTAAAAAAGGAAAGTTAGCTCCCGCCCAGGAGAGGACTCCCTCTGACTAGGCCACCGGGGAAACCGGCTGAACAAACTCTTGACAAGGGTGATGTGAATATAGAGGATCTACAACACATGGTTAAGAAGTTATCAAATGAGATCGTAGACATGAAAAGAAGTGCAGGAGAGGGAAACCAAGGCCAAAATCCCTATAAACCTTTCTTTAAGAGAAACCAGCCTTTCAAAGCAATTGAACCTCCCCCAGCCAACTTAAACATTTACCTAGGGAATGTGGCGTATGATTCTTTATGTACTTATCACCAAGAAAATCACTCTGAGAGGGAATGCTCCTAGTGGGTTCATGCCATGAATTTGATGGCCAATCGATTTCTGGGCGAAGTCTCCCTGACTGAATAGTCGAGAAGTTCGGCCATGGATATTGTCGACCAGGAAGAAGTTGACCCACCATGAGACACAGCCATGCTAATATGGGATCCCGACTTAATCTTGCCTTCAGATGATCTGTTTAAGTCTCAAGAACAACCCTCAAAAGTTTCAGTAATGTAGACACAAAGCACGGGTCAACTCGGCTCGAGAGATGTCGATATGACCCAGGTCTCACAAGTTAAATTAACTCCCGATCGCCCGAAAACATATCTCACCCCCGGTAAAAAGATTATAAGTATTCATACCCAGGAATCCCCTAAACTGTAGTACAACATAGTAGAAGATTTAAAGAAGCTAAAGGCTAATGTATCAATTATGGACATATGTAGGATTCCTCAGCAGAAATACTTTATGTTGCAAGCTTTGAGCTCGGTAGTAGACTCGATGACTGGAAATGGTCATAAGAAGAACATATCCCAAATAGATCAAGCCAACAAGCCAACCGTAAATACCTACACCAACGATAGGAAGGAAAGGCGTTTTGTCCCACCTCTCCTTTTAACATTTGAAGTCTTCAACAAGAATATTCACAATTGTTTGGTGGATTCTGAGGCGTCTTCTAATGTAATGCCCGTGGTCGTTTGTAATAAATTAGGCGCTTTCCCTCTCAAGAGTGATAAGCATGTGATACAGCTAGACCAGACCCAGGTTAAGGTCATGGGAGAACTCAAAGATGTGATGATCAGGATAGCGACACACCCTAATTTCATGCAGTTGATTGACATCATTGTTCTAGATATCCCTGAGGCATATGGGCTTCTGTTGAGTTGGGATTTGTCTGAGAAGCTAAACGGATATTTCAGTACAGATTGGGCACACCTTTGGCTACCCCTGAAAGGATACAAGAACATGATCAGAATTGATAGGGAGAGATATCTGAAGCACATAGTCACTGACCTTGAAACCCCAAACGAGCTAACATCTACCGATTTCCCCATATTGGGAAATTATTCCTGTGATTCCCACTTCGGGAACTTTTCTCCTCTCCTATCCAATGTTACGCTTACCCAAAACTTTGAAGTAATTTTTCAAGAGGAATCGTCGATACCGACAAAAGACTCTTTATTCTATCACACCCCCGCACTAGGACTTGTGGAAAAGGAAATCGGAGAGCAAAACATTGGTGATGGAAAAGAAAGGAGCGATTGTTGTCCGCAAATTTGGACCCTCTACTTTGATGGATCTAAATCACAAGAAGGGTCAGGAGTAGGGTGCATCCTCATCGATCAGAAGGGTAAACGTCATTTCTTGTCCTATAGGCTAGAATTCAAATGTACCAATAACACTGCCAAGTATGAAGCTCTAGTTCAGGGATTAAAGAAATCCATAGATCTGAATGTCAAGGAATTGAAAGTTTTTGGAGACTCTGAAATTGTTATTAGACAAGTGAGAAATACTATACATTGCAATTCACCCCATCTTAAGAACTACCAGCAGGAGGTGCATAGGCTAATAGAGTGCTTTGAGGCTTTTAATATCACTGCAGTCCCCAGGGAAATAATGTCCTTGTTGACTCCTTAGCCACAACCTCTTCGAGGTTTTCACCTTTAGAAGATTATGAAGCCTCCCGATTTACTGTAGAGATTCTCTACAAACCATCAGTACCTAATAGCGTTTCTAATTGGAAAGTCTTTGAGGGAGATGAACAGATCGTAAGTTTCTTGACCAACCAAGACAATTTCAAAGATCTTGCTATTGACAATGAAGAGTTCCAAGAGAAATCGATGGAAAATGAGCCTTGGACAGAACATCATGTGGATGAATTAAAGGCTCAAACGATCTCGAAAGGGGCAGCTAATTTAGAAAACCTATTTGATCTAAAGGAACGATTCAAAGGACCTAAGAATGAAAAGACTGGTAGCTCTTTCTCCCTCCATGAAACTGTAAATCTTCGAACCCCAAAAAACCCAAAGCTTGTAAATCTCGACAAAAATATATCTAAAGAGGAAAGGAAAACCTACCTCAAATTGTTTAGACAATACCAGGATGTTTTTGCATGGTCCTATAAGGATTTGAAAACCTATGATACCTGCATTATTCAACACACCATCCCGTTGAAGCCCGAAGTAAAACCTTTTCAGCAAAAGCTCCAAAAGTATCACCCATCCCTAGAACCTCTCATCTATCAGGAATTATGGAAGCTTCTAGATGCAAAGGTAATTTTTCAGGTTAGACATTCTGCCTGGGTGGAAAATCTTGCTCCAGTAAGGAAACAATCGGGAGAAATCCGACTATGCGTAGATTTTCGGAACCTCAATAGAGCTTCAGAAAAGGACAATTATTCAGTCCCGCCAATGGAACAACTCTTGCAAACCATGTCAAGCTCGGAGGTTTTCTCCTTACTAAATGGTTTCTCAGGTTATAACCAAGTTTTGGTTTTAGAGGAAGACCGTTTGAAAACCACTTTCTGAACCAAGTGGGGAACCTTCGCTTATAAACGCATGCCTTTCGGGTTAATCAACGCAGGGGCAACCTTCCAAAGGGCCATGGATGTGGCCTTTCGTGGACTTATCAATAAATGTGTGGTAGTATATTTAGATGACGTAATGGTATATTCGAAGAATAGAGAAGAACACATCCAACATTTAACTCATATTTTCGAAAGATGTCAGAGATACGGTATATCCCTGAACCCTAAGAAAACTATATTTAGTGTCGAAGAAGGCAAGTTGTTAGTGTTGGAAAATGCTTAACAAGTAGCGTATGATTTTCATTGATGGCAAGTACAACAGTGAATATGGCAAGATCAGAGTGTGCATCGATGGACAAACAGGAACAACAAAGGCTCAGGAGGAATTCGCGCAGAGTCGAAATTCTTCCAAGTAAGAAGGATGTGTAAGCTTGGAGGAGAAGCGTCGTTGATCATTGGATCCCATCCAAAATTCTCGACAGCATGAGGGTGGTCAGATATGAATAAAGACAAGAATAGCACGTTGAAGAGGAGGATAGATCTCAGGCATTAGATCTGAGCACAGGATCCGACCACCATTGGATCGGGGAAAACCTGCACGGTGTTTAAAGTGCAGGAGAAAAGGGGCTCACAAAATCCCGAAAGCAGGAGGACCATCCATCTCAAGGGGTTATGTGGACCATTGATCCGACTCCCTATCAGGGTTTTGAGGATCGTGAGTTGAAGAGGTCAAAGAATAATAACCACAGGACTCATGAAATCGCGATATGTGATACCCCGATATAATCTCGACCGTTGGATCGAGGACAAATATGGACCGTTGATCCTAGTTCTTGTCGGAGTTTCAGGGATTGAGAGTTGGACATGTCAAAGATTATTGACATCAGGAACCCCGAAATCGTGATGTGTGAAATCCCGACTGAATCTGAACCATCAGATCAAGATGTGATCTAGACCGTCGACCCGACTCACATCAGCAGACACGTCAACAAACTTAAGAACACGTGGCACAAACAGGAAATGACAAGTGTCAAGCTGAATCAACACTTCAGGCACATGTAAGTCATGAATTAGAGTGACACGTGGCATTATTCAACATGTGTCAATCCACGTGTGACGTCAGCAGATTTACACCGTGTCAGAGTTTCGAGGTTCGCGTGTTGGAGATGTCAAAGAAACAATGCAACAGAAATGTCGATTTCGCGATATGCGAAATCGCGATTCAATCGCAGCCATTGAATGGAGATCAGATCTGGACCATTGATCATACTCCATATCAGAGTTTCATGAATCGCAACATGGAGAAGCAAAGAACCCATGCATCAAGAATGCCGAAATCGCGAAATCACGATTCAATCGTAGTCATTGAATCAAGACCAGATCTAGACCGTGGAATCGTAGGACACGTGGCAAGTGATCAAAATTTCACTGACTTGGGGTCAAAGGAGCATAGTGTTGAAAATCATGAAATGAGAAATCATGAAAGCGCTTTTTGCATAGGCGCTTGGTTATGACCATAGTCATATTGGGGAAGGAGCTAGTGCAGAAAAGTCTTGTATCGGAAATTCGGAGATCGTGAAATAAAGTGTCAAGACACTCAGCAAAAAATTGTCGAATGTCGAAATGCCGAAATGAATGCAAGATTCCATGGATTCAATCCAATGGTGCAGATGAATTTGAACAAGATCCGAGGGCAACTGTAGCACGATACAGTGTAAATACCAGAAACCACTGATGGGTTCTGCCAGAGGACTCGAAGACACTTTGGGATTACTGACAGAGGAGGTGAAGATTCTCTGAGAGGGTTGAAGATGTTTGTGGAGACAATTGTTAGCTGATGAGCATTGAGGCCTGTAACTGAAATAGAGAAGGTGAGTTCGACTGTCATAGAGAAGATGAAGAGTCTCAAACTACCAGAGAGGCTGAGGAATCTCAGTATAACATACAGTGATGCTGGACACGCGGTCAAACTAACAGAGGCCGAGGGAATCTCAAGATAACATACAGTGATGTTGGACACGCTGGGTGAACCACCAGAGGATCTCAAGAGTCACGATGATGATCAGACAGAGCACTCGAGAGAGGTGGAGGATAATGGCACGGAGTCATCAGAGGCATGGATAACATTGCATGCACAAGGTGCACATAAGCTATAAATACATGGTGCCGCAGAAGAGATGGGGTTGCTGCTAAGGCTGGAGGTTGCTGCCGTTGTTGGTGAAGGTGATTCATGCGTGGAGGAGAGCTAAAGAGCACATAAGAGGAACTGTGCAAAGAATGGACATGGCACACAAAGCATAAAAATAAGTGGAAGACCGTGACAGCAAAAGTGATGTGTGCATAAAGGAACAGGTTGTAGATAGAGCAACTAAATGCAGCAGAACAATGATGAGTCCGGTACATTGTTGAACACATATATCATTGTAATAAGTTTCCAAGAGCAAAGATTTATATTTCAGTGGTTGAGGAGCTAGGAGGACTTGTGTCCTCAGATCTCAAGTGGGTGCTTGAACACAGGGAGTTGGTGCTTCCTCTTCTAGTTGGTGCTAGAGAAACCAGGGAGTTGGTGCCTTCTAGTTTGAAGCTAGAGAAACTGTGGAGTTGGTGCTTCCTCTAGTGGGTGCTAGAGAAAATAGAGGCTGGTGCTCTCAAGAAGTTGCAGCTTGCAAAACCGAGGTTGTAGCCCCATTATGAGTTAGTTCTCATATGTATGATACTGTAAAGAATGTAACCATTACTTATCATATAAAGAAAAAGAGGTTTTTACTCGTTATGGGTTTCCTGTGAAATATTCCGCCTCGTGGTTTCTCATAGTATCGATGTCGCCTCTGTGTTTCTCATATATGTGAATGATGCTGAAAGTGCCATTGTTTATTTCCCTGCATTATTGTGATCATCATTCAGTGTCTCTACAAAGAGTTTAAAAGAACCATGATTGTTTAAGCACGTAAACAACTGATTCACCCCCCCCTCTTAGTTGTCTAATAGTTAGGCCACATCATCTCTCAAGCCTGTATTCGCATAGACCTCGAAAGGATTAAGGCCATAGGTCAACTTCCGCTACCCCATAACAAGAAGGCTATGCAGTCCTTTTTCAGGCAAATCAATTTTGTAAGGAAATTCACTCTCGATTTCACCGAGATCATCAAACCCTTACAGAAAATGATCCACAAGGATGACGAATTTAAGTGGAATGATGAACGAAAAGACACTTTCAACAATATCAAAGCTGCCATATCCCTGGCCCCAGTGCTACGAAGTCTCGATTTCAATAGGGACTTTTCCCTTTACACTTTTGCTTCAGACCATTCGCTAGCTGTGGTTTTAACTCAGAAGGATGATGACAACAACGAAGCCCCAGTATCATTTATGAGCACTAATATTCAAGGAGCTGAGCTCAACTATCATACCATAGACAAGCAGGCCTACACGGTCTATAAGACAGTAAATCATTTCAGGTCTTACATCCTAAAGAATCACACTCAGGTGATTGTACCACACCCTGCAGTCCGATCTTTGTTCACCCAACAAGAAATGGGAGAAAGAAGAGGGAACTGGATGGCAGTAGTCCAATAATTTGATCTAGACATAAAACCTGCCAAGCTAGTAAAAGGACAAGGTATGTGCAAGCTCGCAGCCGAAGCCCAGGATCAAGTAAATGAAGACTCTGGGTGGGAGAATGAAATAACTCTATGGTGTGGAGAAGTAGCATACATCTCCCCAAGACGAGACTCCTGGTACAAGGACTTGTCTTACCTACTACATCACGAGACTTGTCCTGAAAACCTCAACCCCAGAGAGAGAAGAGCCCTCAGATTAAAATTTGCACAATATCGTCTTATAAATTCGGTGCTTTTTCGGATTAACTATGACAGGGTATTGTTGAGGTGCCTCAAACGTGAAGACGCCGACAAGGTGCTCAAGGAATTTCATGACGGCCCCACCGGAGGACATTTTGCTGGAAACACCACTACTCATAAGATTCTGAGAGCCGACTATTACTGGCCCACCTTGTTCAAAGACGCGCATACTTACGCTAGAAACTGTAAGACTTGTCAAATGAGCGCTGGAAAGGAGAAAAGGGCAGCAGTCCCACTTCAACCTGTGACTGTTTCGATGCCCTTTGAGTAGTGGGGGTTAGATATCATAGGAGAAATTACACCTAGCTCTTCTAAACTGAACAAATACATTCTTACTACCACTGACTATTTCACAAAATGGGCGGAGGCCATCCCTCTGACTCATGTAAATGAGAAGGTAGTGATCCAATTTATAGAACAACAACTAATCACAAGGTTTGGTATCCCCTATGTTCTGGTATTTGATAATGCAGCTTACTTCTCCTCTACGCTATTGACAAAGTTTTCTCTGGACAAAGGAATCATAATCAAGTATTCTGCAAATTATTACCCTCAGGGAAACGGTGTGGCGGAGTCAACTAACAAAAATTTGGTAAGGATATTAAAGAAGAAAGTTACAAATAAACAAATAAATTGAAATAATCAAATTCATAACGCCCTATGGGACGATAGGGTCACACCCAAAGAAGCCATAGAAAACACCTCGTACTTTCTGATCTACGGGCAAGAAGCCGTCCTCCCAAGCAGGCTCTATCTTCCATCTCTTCAATTTTCCCAAGATTCCAACGAGGAACCCTCATCATCCATGCAACAAAGAATCATTACTCTACTCATGCTGGAAGAAGAGAGAGAGAAGGCTAAGTCAAAATTCCTAGCTCACCAACAGATAGTGAAATGATGGTTCGATAAGCATAAGGCCAAAGAAAAGAGTTTTGAGGTAGGAGACTTGGTACTAAAATGGGACAGAGTGAATGAACCAAAAGGGAAGCATTATAAGTTTCAGAACCTATGGCTTGGACCTTTCCAGGTTGCTAAAAATATAGGGGCGGGCACTTATCGATTGCAAAATTTGAGGGGAGAACCTGACACCCTCCCAGTAAATGGTCAGGCCCTAAAACAATAATAATAATAATAATAATAAAATAATAATAATAATAATAATAAATAAATAAATATAAACAAAAAAAAGGGGGGGAGGACATGAGTCAGGGTTACTGGGAACGAAGGAGGAATTGAGGTTAAAAACCCCACAAGCAGACCTGGAAGCATTAACTAGAGGATTTCAAATGCAAAGGTAAAAGGAGCTCTGATTTAAAACCAGTTGGGTCCCCCTCTAGCTTCTTTATCAGCCGAGTATGAAGGAAGAACAAATATTCTTCTTTCGCCCAGTCAATCACCATTTGTTGAGCTCTCAACACACCCTAAAAAGTCTCTGGCAATTTTTACTTTTTGGGTACCACTTAATCTTTTGATATTGTCTAATTCGGAACGATGTTGTTTTCGCTTATCATTGTTTTCTGCAAATTCTCCTTGATTCTTTAAAAAATTTCCTTGAACATGTCAAAACCATCATAACTTAAATGGATTAACATTTGATTAAAGAATCAACCACTAAATCGTTTTACCCAACGCGTCCAAAATTCTGCACCCGAAAGAATCAGAGATGAAAGAAAATCGTCCTAGAAAACTAAGGACGTCGATCGCCGATTTTACTCGGCGTCGGTAAAAGGGGAGTTGTTCTTTCAAGATAAACATTGCACAAGAAAGTTGTCGATGACCGATTTCATTCGACATTGATGAAACGCGAAAGGAAGTAGTCGTTTGCGGGGAAAGAAAGAAATCACCGACGACCGATCCTGTAAAATCATTTCGGCATCGACGAAGTATGAGTAGCTAAACCCGTAAGGAGCGTAAAATGTTTTCCAGGCCACCAACTCTTGAAACTTTTAGGCATCAGTGAAATTCCAAGAAGCTAGCCCAAGGAAAAGGATGTGATAAGTTCATCCCCGGTTACTGACCCTTGATATCTAATCGGCATCGACGATTCCTAGGCTCGGTTAGGGAGCACGTAATTGAAAGAAGGTTACCACATCTGTTGGTGCTCGTGAGTCAATTCACCAGTATTTATCTTCCACATGTCACGTTAGAACCATCCGACGAAATTAATCTGCGTCGGCGGTTTTCTTTTTGTAAAAAGAAGAAAAAAGGTATCAACGTCTATAGCTTTGCGCCGATCTCTGACTTCCCCATTCCAAAAATGACAGGATGGGACGTTTTAGCTCTAAGATACGCTAGATACGATGCATTTAATCGATTGATTAATTCCAAGATCGTGCATTAGTTTCTAATTCGTGCGCAAAGAAAAATGACTGTTTTATCCTGTAGATACAGTGCACCTCCCTCTGCGCCTCCGCAGTCAACCTATGTAAAATTGATTACAGAAAATTGGCGGTAAGTAGTTTTGAATTTCATCCCATTACTTGTATTAACAGCTTGATGCGATTGGTAAGTTCTCTCTCGTTATATTATCCTAAATTATTATAATCCAGATCATTATGTGTGCAAAGAAGTTCGGAACATCCAAAGGAGCGAGACAAACGACCCAAAGAAGGCGTCCACCGTATAGTGAGTATTAAACAACATAGTTTAGCAAGCAATACAAGTATGTACCAATCTGGTTTTGTTGTTTCCACCTCACATGTAAATTAGGATCTAATATTACTCTGTATTTTGGCCCTAATTGAACGATTTTGGTTGCAAGAACGATGCCTCCGAAGAAACCTAACACTAGGAAATCTCCTAGAGCCCCAAAACTACAAGAATCAGAAGTAGGAGAGGGCTCCTCCCTAGCCTCTACAAGAAAATTGGAATTCACTTCCAAGCCAGCACCCATCATCAAGAGGATCACCAAAGAAGCCTTTGCTCAGCCCTTGGCCTTTGGGGACACAGAGGTGAACATTGGGAGCAAGAAAATATTCCCGCGTTGGGAAGACATGTTCAAGAAAATCAAGCACGAAGAATTCCCAGAATATGCCCCACATAGCGATCCTAACACAAGGAAGTTGGACGATGAGGTCTTTGTCAACATCCGCAAGGCTTACCTACACATGGTGGCGAGCAAGACTTCGGTTTTCCCTTGCATTGAACTTTTGAAATGGCTCATTGATCACACTGATGCATAGAAGTGTGTAATTAATGATGATAATGGTCAAATCATTGAGGTGTTCCTCCCAGTAGAAGTCCAAAATTATTACAAGCTTAGGGACCCAGATGAACGTTTGAACATGGTTTTTGTTGTGAAGTTTTATCAGAAGCACGACACCAACAAAATCATGGTGTCCTAGTGGAGAGAAGACAAAAAATTCACCAATCGAAACTCCGGTTGGTACCCGATGGTCAACCTTAGACAACCTTATATCTATCTAATGGCTCTCCTTTGTCGGTTGCATGGAGAGAAAGATTGTTCCATATTTTCATAGGCATGGATGCCTTTGGTTTATACTATTTCCATCTCTAGAACAACCTTCAACTAGGGTGCTATCATCTCCAAACAGCTTAGAACCTACATTCTACATGCTCAGCAGCCGAAGGAAGGAGAAAATCCTACCTTCTACATGGCATCTTATCTATTGGACATCTTCTGTGTAAGAAACGCCTTGGCCAGGATGAACCTGAGCTGGCGCGCTTCCGAGCTCCCGATCCATGTCTACTTTGGCATTTTGTGGGAGAACAGGTATAAAATATCCTACTCTCTCATTTGTGACCAATTTATCACACCTATTCATTTGTTACTATTCAAGAAAGAGTTCCCAAGGCTCTCTGATGTGGCCAAAAAAGTTATATCAAAAGTTGGTCATTAGTACCTGGATGAGTGCGAAACCTACATTAGGGTTTTCGACGCCACTGGAGCACCACATTTTCTACCTATATATGTCCCCGACCAACTGGTACTAGGGGAAATATGTTACCAAACTATCTTTCAGTGCTACAACGCCACTTTGGTTAAGGATAAGAAGTGGGCATTCATACCCTATGCGTTTCATATCGGCTTCTACCAGGTTAAAGACACTACGCAGGCCAAGCAAGAGGGATTAAGTCAATTGGAATTTCGGTTCCAAACATGACATTTTTCAAGCACGACCTCAAGGGTCTGGTCTCGAAACATGAATCACAAGTATCGTCCTGTTGGCCTTATGCCTATGACCGATTTGAGGATGACATTTTCACTGAAAACTCTCAAGACTGGGATGAGGTGGTGGCAAGAAAGGCTGACCCTAGAGTAACGAAGTTCAAGGCCATGAGTTGGGAAGAGAAAACATCATCATTGGAGCAAGCAGCACAAGAAATTCTCATGGCTAGGGAATAAAGGGTAACATTCGAATCAACCGAAACGATGGAAGCTCCCCAAGAAGCCCCTGTACAGAACTGGAATTTTCTTGAAACTCCGGGTGCACTAGAAATAGGGACTCTCTTGATCCAACATGATCAGAAAATGATGGATCTGGCATCGAATGATCCATCCCTCTTATCAAGTGTTCCAACCAGTAACCCAGAAGAGAGCCCAACAGTGGTAGTCAGTTCTGAGCTCACAGACCCTAGTAACATCAACAGGTCAGATGACCTTGAATCTACATTGTCGTCGGTCGATTCACCGATAGTCGCGACGATTCAATCAGGGCCAGACCGGGTGTCGGTCAAAACAAGTGTGCCTAACCCCCTGATTGAGTTCATAAATATATACAATGATGATGAGAGCCCAGAGGCACCTCAGGAAACCTATGTGCATGTAGAAGAAGAAAAGGGAGACAAGGAAAAAACACCTCGTGTTCCCAATGTTCAGAGTCAAGAGGACACACGAGAAGGAAAAGGAGCCGAAAGTGGCCTAGACATAGAAATTCTCGATGCACCGGAGACTCGAGCAGGTAGTCCCAAGGACAAGTCAGAATTGGACGAGTCAGAATAAAGGTCCCCACAGGAGGACGTCGGTGATGCCACGGCTAGTATACAAGAAAGTATTGAGCTCCCTCCCGACATATCTAGTCCACTTGATACTCAGGTCCCCAATAAACAACGGGAAGAAGTCGGGACTTCGGAGCAAAATAAGGAGGTTCAAGAGTCTGATCTTGAACAAATATATACCACTGACAACCTGGAAAACACGCTCACATGGGGCGATCAACAGATACCAGAGCCAGTAGACGAGGTAGCAGACATCTATGCAATCTCCTATGATCAAAAGAGGAAGGCCATCGTGCAAAGGACTGCTAAGAAGAGAAATATTACTGTGGACCGTTCCATTTTGGTTGCCACAGAGGAAAACTTGATCAACACAGCAGATGCTTGCACGTCTGAAATGATAGGCGTGGGAAGAGACCTCTCTTATGCTGCCCAAGATAGGGCCAGGAGAGATGAAAGAGAACTAGCTGATACTCTGAAGGAACTGGAACACTTGCGCCATCTTGTTGAGTATTACAAAGGCACCACACAAACTACGACATATTTGAAGAGTGAGTTTTCAGGAGTTTACAACGAGTACAAGAAAGAAATAAACCTGTTAACTGAAAATATAATTGAATTCCAGGAGGACACTCTCATGGACCTCACAGCATGCAAGGATATGGAACGATGGCATGAAAGAGTGTTGCAAGTGGTGGAAAGACTGGAATACATTGAGGCAGTCCAGCAAGGTCGAGAAAAGGAAGAACATGGCATTCAGCTGATAGGAAAAAGTAGCCTCGACCACATGAAGAGATCCGCAGAATATTGGACTAAGATGTCCCGGGACCCACATCAAGAGATCCAAGAACAATATGCCAAGTGCCAGAAGCACTGGGATAAAATTAATAAAGTAATGAAAGATATCAATCTCCCCGAGTTCGGCACCCCCAGTGAGTTTATCGACATAAGAGACATGCTCAAGGTGTATGCCAAACAAGACTCCCTATGGACCGAAGAGTGCGCAAAGGTAGCCGATGCGAGGTTGGGACAGCTGCAACAATTCATAAAACACTCGATCAGAGCTAAAACCATGTTGCAACAACTAAATTCCCCCTTGGTAAAGTACCGAGTGCATGCAGCGAACATTAGAGGGATATATGCGGCCCCAATAGAACAACACAGATTCTCATGGGCCCAGACTTGTGAAGAACCATTCATCAATTGGTCTGAATATGAAAGAAGTCATCCTTTCAAAGAAATATCCCGGGTGGACTGATCAAGAAACTGTTATGAGATAATGCCACATGGCAACTTTTGTTTGTTTCAAATGGTAATTAGTCGTTAAACTTCGGTTAAGCTTGAGATTATAAATAAATGCCTCGACCAATTAATTAAAGGTTGATGGTTTGTTGTAAGAACTATTTTCTTTCTGGTTGTTAAGAATTATTTTGAAGCTGTTATGAATTTAGAAGTCCTTCTGGACCAAATACGAAGTTATCTTTATCAAATGCATGCGTGATTGAGCTTGAAGAAGAATTATTTCCTATTCGGTGTTATAAGCATATGTAACAAGTAAGAGCTATCGAATATATTGTCAAGTTAACTGACACAATTGTTTTGTTGTTCTTTTCTTTAAAGATGAAGATGATGAATTGTTGTGCAAATTGTGAGACGAATGGTAGTGGTAAATGAATTATTTTTCTTACCATCTATCTTGTTTCATATGTGTTTTATTTCTGGTAGTTATTAATCTCAGGAAATGATTATATGCTCGCATGGTTAATGTATTATTACTAGGACTGTGGTATAGAATTGTCACCTGCATGTTTGAGCATCGGGTTATCCCTAGCTCGACCTCTTTCTCAATAGCTGAAACTTTATCCTGTTATTTGTCAAGTTGGTTTATACTGGTTTGAACTTCTCATATCATCCCCCACCCCAAGAGAAAACACAAAAAATAAAAACAGTTCCAACTGAGAGAAGAACTTTCACCAGAAAAAACAAAGCCCATCGATACCTTGGCCGGATCGCAAGATCTGGAGAACCATTCCATTTTAAACGTTGCAGAGTCTACTTGGGCCTCGGTGGTGGGTTTGGTTCATGTTGTTGAGTCAAGGGATTTTCCACCCATCAACAGTACCCTATAGGGAATATGAATTCATCTGTACTGATCTTGACGTCAATAATACGGATGTTGACTCATCCCTACTGACTGGGCTAGGTTGACCAAAAATTTGACCATGAATATCTTTTGATCCTTAACTCTGTTTGACGAGCCATATTGGAGAAAACTCATCAAATGAAGGTATTGAAACTTCCTCACCTCGATCCATGATCATGGGAGGCTAAAACAATTTCAAGTTTTCTACATTTACAACTGAGTAGATCTGCATATAAGGTGTAAGATCTAGACAAAAATCATTGGTATTGTTTTTCTCCAAAATAGTGAAGGGTCCATATCGGATGGGATTGAGTTTATTTCCTTCACCCTTCAATTTCTCCTTGCTAATGTGAATCCATACCTGGTATCCAACCTAGAACTGATGATCATCCATGTGATTCTCATGTCGAGCTTTATACTGTGCTTGAATTTTCTCCAACTATTCCCTCACTGCTTGGTGTACCTGTTGGATCCTCTAAATGAACTTGTGGGCCCTGTCTTCATTTCTTTCTTCATTTGAATCAACATCTCTCCCATACATCAATTCCAAAGGGACCTTAGGAAAATACCCAAAACATGTCTCGAAAGGTGAACACTGAGTGGAGGAATGCAAGGCTCGATTGTAAGCATGCTATACATAGGGTATTTGTTCATCCCATAACTTGGGATGCTTGCTGCAGTAGCCTCGAAGAAAAAGTGCCACTATTTGGTTAACAAACTCTGTCTGTCCGTCGGTCTATGGATGGAAATTAGTGGTCCTCTTCAACTTGGTGTCCATCATTCTCCACAATCTTGTCCAAAAATCCCCAAGGAATCGAGTATCTTGATCCGAGATAATGGATGTGGGTAACCCAAAGTGAACCTAAACATACTGAAAGAAGAGATTAACAGCCTACTCAACAATGATATGTTTTTTACATGGCATCAAGATACACATCTTGCTGAACCTATCCACTATAACATACAAATAGTCATGACCCCTTTTTGACATTGGTAAACCCCCTACAAAAGCCATGGAGATACTTTCCCATGGATGGGATGGAACATGAAGTGGTGAGTATGGCCCCAATTTTATATTAGTGGGATTACAAGTAGAACACGTCACACACCCCTTTACATATTTAGTTACAATTTATTTCATTTGAGGCCAATAAAAAAACCTTTGTAGATGAGCCATAATTTTTCCTACCCCAAAATGCCCAGACACAAGAGAAGTGTGAGCTTCTCGTATTACATGGAATCGTTCACTTGTAGGAATACAAAGCTTTCCAAGATGGTAGAGTAACTTTCCCTACAGACAATAGTTCTCTTCCTATGCATCATGGGTTAGCTTCTCAAATACTTATTTAAAATATTCATCAATGACACATTGTTCCACATAGCTATCATGAGATAAAGAAGCATTATTCAAAATAATAGAAGTAGCAACAGGAGGTCCATAAAAAATATCATCTACCTTGTTACTTGTACCCTTTTTGTATTTGATTACCAAATGAAATTGTTGAAGAAAACCCATCCACTTGTAATGTTGAGATTGTTGTAGCTTGGTTTGTGCTTGGAGATACTATAAGGGTTGATGATCTGTTTGTTTCCTTCCCTAACAAGTAGTGATTCCATTTCTTTACTCTTTGAACTAACGCATATAAATCTTTATCACATGTATGATAGTTAACAACATCTTGGTTAAAAGTTTCAGAGTGGTAACATATAGGCTTATGATATTGCATCAATACTGCACTCGTGGCATATCTGCTGGCATCTGTCTCAATCTCGAAAGGATGTTGAAGGTGTTGAAGGTTCGATAGTGATAATATTGGTGTGGTACTGATATTTTCCTTCAAAGTGTCGAAGGATTTTTGTTGTTTTCCTCCCCATTGAAAAGTGTTCTTCACACTGGTTAAGGCATGCAAAGGAGCTGAAATAAAAGAGAAGTTTTAAATGAATCTCCTCCGGTACTAGATTGCACCTAAGAAGCTTCGTACTTCAATTACACTTTTTGGTTGAGGCCAATTTACAATTACATCAATCTTGGAAGGATCAATTTTCAATTGTCCTCCTCCTACAATATGACCTAAGTACACAAGTGCAGTCTTGCCAAATTCACATTTGGACAATTTTACATACAACTCTTCCCTTTGCAAATTATCCAATACTTTCTTTACATGCCTTACATGTTCATCCCAAGTCCCACTAAATATAATAATGTCGTCTAAATATACAATCACAAAATCATCTAGAAATGGTCTGAATACATCATTCATCACACACATGAAGGTTGTCGGAGCATTAGCCCAAAAGACATAACTAACCACTCAAACAATCCATGTTTGGTTTTAAAGGAAGTTTTCCATGCAACCTGTTCTGCAACCCTGATCTGATGGTATCCACTGCGCAAATACAACTTAGTGAAATAAACAACATTCTTTAATTGATCAAGTAAATAATCTATACGAGGAAGATGGTATCTATTTTTCACTGTGAATTTATTTAAGGCTCGGTAATCGACACACATTCTCCATGTGCCATCCTTCTTTGGCACCATCATGATCAGAGAACCACAAGGAGATGAGTTGGGACTGATGACCCCTTGATCCAATAAGCCTTGTACTTGCTTTTTGATCTCTGTCATCTCTACAATTGACATCCTGTACATGCCCACATTAGGAAGAGGAGAATCCTGCTGAAGATGTATTTCATGTTGGATTTCCCTCTTAGGAGGTAATCCATCTGGTTTCTGGAAAATGTCATCATACTTAGAAACAATATCAATTAATTCTTTCTTATGAGAAGCATCACATCCTTGGAAAGCATCAGATGTTCTGACATCCTTTTCCCTTACGACCATGAGTACATATATCTTATTAGTGTTTATGAGTCTCTTCATTTGTCCTACACTAACAAGTGTGGTGTTTACCCTCATGTTGTGGTCTCTAACAATATATTCCACTCCCCCTTTAGTAAGGTGATGTTTGTTCTCATGACAAAAGAATAATGCTTTTCTATCATAAATATAAGGACTCCCTAGCACTATGCCACATATATTAAGTGATACAACATCCAAATCCACTTCATCAATCAACTTTGAAGCAATAGAAAATCTGACCCTACACTACTTGGTGACATTAAGTTTTTCTTTATCACGTACCCAACCAAGAGGATAATACTTTGGATGTGGTTTAGTTTCAAGACCCATCTTTTTGACAAGTGCTTAAAATATCAAATTTACTTGGGAACCCGGATCAAATAATGTATCTATCTTAGTGTGCTTAGATACAACTCTTATGTGAAATAATTCATTCCTCTTTATTTCATCATCATGAGATTCATTATTGGAATTTGAACTAGCATGAAGGGAATCTTTACCTTCTACTCCAACCGATGTGATCTTTCCTTCATCTCCTGAATCGGAACCAAGATCTTGTT
>SNQJ01S0109560.1:29336-47903 GCA_010110895.2 Picea sitchensis
CATGAAGAGATCCGCAGAATATTGGACTAAGATGTCCCGGGACCCACATCAAGAGATCCAAGAACAATATGCCAAGTGCCAGAAGCACTGGGATAAAATTAATAAAGTAATGAAAGATATCAATCTCCCCGAGTTCGGCACCCCCAGTGAGTTTATCGACATAAGAGACATGCTCAAGGTGTATGCCAAACAAGACTCCCTATGGACCGAAGAGTGCGCAAAGGTAGCCGATGCGAGGTTGGGACAGCTGCAACAATTCATAAAACACTCGATCAGAGCTAAAACCATGTTGCAACAACTAAATTCCCCCTTGGTAAAGTACCGAGTGCATGCAGCGAACATTAGAGGGATATATGCGGCCCCAATAGAACAACACAGATTCTCATGGGCCCAGACTTGTGAAGAACCATTCATCAATTGGTCTGAATATGAAAGAAGTCATCCTTTCAAAGAAATATCCCGGGTGGACTGATCAAGAAACTGTTATGAGATAATGCCACATGGCAACTTTTGTTTGTTTCAAATGGTAATTAGTCGTTAAACTTCGGTTAAGCTTGAGATTATAAATAAATGCCTCGACCAATTAATTAAAGGTTGATGGTTTGTTGTAAGAACTATTTTCTTTCTGGTTGTTAAGAATTATTTTGAAGCTGTTATGAATTTAGAAGTCCTTCTGGACCAAATACGAAGTTATCTTTATCAAATGCATGCGTGATTGAGCTTGAAGAAGAATTATTTCCTATTCGGTGTTATAAGCATATGTAACAAGTAAGAGCTATCGAATATATTGTCAAGTTAACTGACACAATTGTTTTGTTGTTCTTTTCTTTAAAGATGAAGATGATGAATTGTTGTGCAAATTGTGAGACGAATGGTAGTGGTAAATGAATTATTTTTCTTACCATCTATCTTGTTTCATATGTGTTTTATTTCTGGTAGTTATTAATCTCAGGAAATGATTATATGCTCGCATGGTTAATGTATTATTACTAGGACTGTGGTATAGAATTGTCACCTGCATGTTTGAGCATCGGGTTATCCCTAGCTCGACCTCTTTCTCAATAGCTGAAACTTTATCCTGTTATTTGTCAAGTTGGTTTATACTGGTTTGAACTTCTCATATCATCCCCCACCCCAAGAGAAAACACAAAAAATAAAAACAGTTCCAACTGAGAGAAGAACTTTCACCAGAAAAAACAAAGCCCATCGATACCTTGGCCGGATCGCAAGATCTGGAGAACCATTCCATTTTAAACGTTGCAGAGTCTACTTGGGCCTCGGTGGTGGGTTTGGTTCATGTTGTTGAGTCAAGGGATTTTCCACCCATCAACAGTACCCTATAGGGAATATGAATTCATCTGTACTGATCTTGACGTCAATAATACGGATGTTGACTCATCCCTACTGACTGGGCTAGGTTGACCAAAAATTTGACCATGAATATCTTTTGATCCTTAACTCTGTTTGACGAGCCATATTGGAGAAAACTCATCAAATGAAGGTATTGAAACTTCCTCACCTCGATCCATGATCATGGGAGGCTAAAACAATTTCAAGTTTTCTACATTTACAACTGAGTAGATCTGCATATAAGGTGTAAGATCTAGACAAAAATCATTGGTATTGTTTTTCTCCAAAATAGTGAAGGGTCCATATCGGATGGGATTGAGTTTATTTCCTTCACCCTTCAATTTCTCCTTGCTAATGTGAATCCATACCTGGTATCCAACCTAGAACTGATGATCATCCATGTGATTCTCATGTCGAGCTTTATACTGTGCTTGAATTTTCTCCAACTATTCCCTCACTGCTTGGTGTACCTGTTGGATCCTCTAAATGAACTTGTGGGCCCTGTCTTCATTTCTTTCTTCATTTGAATCAACATCTCTCCCATACATCAATTCCAAAGGGACCTTAGGAAAATACCCAAAACATGTCTCGAAAGGTGAACACTGAGTGGAGGAATGCAAGGCTCGATTGTAAGCATGCTATACATAGGGTATTTGTTCATCCCATAACTTGGGATGCTTGCTGCAGTAGCCTCGAAGAAAAAGTGCCACTATTTGGTTAACAAACTCTGTCTGTCCGTCGGTCTATGGATGGAAATTAGTGGTCCTCTTCAACTTGGTGTCCATCATTCTCCACAATCTTGTCCAAAAATCCCCAAGGAATCGAGTATCTTGATCCGAGATAATGGATGTGGGTAACCCAAAGTGAACCTAAACATACTGAAAGAAGAGATTAACAGCCTACTCAACAATGATATGTTTTTTACATGGCATCAAGATACACATCTTGCTGAACCTATCCACTATAACATACAAATAGTCATGACCCCTTTTTGACATTGGTAAACCCCCTACAAAAGCCATGGAGATACTTTCCCATGGATGGGATGGAACATGAAGTGGTGAGTATGGCCCCAATTTTATATTAGTGGGATTACAAGTAGAACACGTCACACACCCCTTTACATATTTAGTTACAATTTATTTCATTTGAGGCCAATAAAAAAACCTTTGTAGATGAGCCATAATTTTTCCTACCCCAAAATGCCCAGACACAAGAGAAGTGTGAGCTTCTCGTATTACATGGAATCGTTCACTTGTAGGAATACAAAGCTTTCCAAGATGGTAGAGTAACTTTCCCTACAGACAATAGTTCTCTTCCTATGCATCATGGGTTAGCTTCTCAAATACTTATTTAAAATATTCATCAATGACACATTGTTCCACATAGCTATCATGAGATAAAGAAGCATTATTCAAAATAATAGAAGTAGCAACAGGAGGTCCATAAAAAATATCATCTACCTTGTTACTTGTACCCTTTTTGTATTTGATTACCAAATGAAATTGTTGAAGAAAACCCATCCACTTGTAATGTTGAGATTGTTGTAGCTTGGTTTGTGCTTGGAGATACTATAAGGGTTGATGATCTGTTTGTTTCCTTCCCTAACAAGTAGTGATTCCATTTCTTTACTCTTTGAACTAACGCATATAAATCTTTATCACATGTATGATAGTTAACAACATCTTGGTTAAAAGTTTCAGAGTGGTAACATATAGGCTTATGATATTGCATCAATACTGCACTCGTGGCATATCTGCTGGCATCTGTCTCAATCTCGAAAGGATGTTGAAGGTGTTGAAGGTTCGATAGTGATAATATTGGTGTGGTACTGATATTTTCCTTCAAAGTGTCGAAGGATTTTTGTTGTTTTCCTCCCCATTGAAAAGTGTTCTTCACACTGGTTAAGGCATGCAAAGGAGCTGAAATAAAAGAGAAGTTTTAAATGAATCTCCTCCGGTACTAGATTGCACCTAAGAAGCTTCGTACTTCAATTACACTTTTTGGTTGAGGCCAATTTACAATTACATCAATCTTGGAAGGATCAATTTTCAATTGTCCTCCTCCTACAATATGACCTAAGTACACAAGTGCAGTCTTGCCAAATTCACATTTGGACAATTTTACATACAACTCTTCCCTTTGCAAATTATCCAATACTTTCTTTACATGCCTTACATGTTCATCCCAAGTCCCACTAAATATAATAATGTCGTCTAAATATACAATCACAAAATCATCTAGAAATGGTCTGAATACATCATTCATCACACACATGAAGGTTGTCGGAGCATTAGCCCAAAAGACATAACTAACCACTCAAACAATCCATGTTTGGTTTTAAAGGAAGTTTTCCATGCAACCTGTTCTGCAACCCTGATCTGATGGTATCCACTGCGCAAATACAACTTAGTGAAATAAACAACATTCTTTAATTGATCAAGTAAATAATCTATACGAGGAAGATGGTATCTATTTTTCACTGTGAATTTATTTAAGGCTCGGTAATCGACACACATTCTCCATGTGCCATCCTTCTTTGGCACCATCATGATCAGAGAACCACAAGGAGATGAGTTGGGACTGATGACCCCTTGATCCAATAAGCCTTGTACTTGCTTTTTGATCTCTGTCATCTCTACAATTGACATCCTGTACATGCCCACATTAGGAAGAGGAGAATCCTGCTGAAGATGTATTTCATGTTGGATTTCCCTCTTAGGAGGTAATCCATCTGGTTTCTGGAAAATGTCATCATACTTAGAAACAATATCAATTAATTCTTTCTTATGAGAAGCATCACATCCTTGGAAAGCATCAGATGTTCTGACATCCTTTTCCCTTACGACCATGAGTACATATATCTTATTAGTGTTTATGAGTCTCTTCATTTGTCCTACACTAACAAGTGTGGTGTTTACCCTCATGTTGTGGTCTCTAACAATATATTCCACTCCCCCTTTAGTAAGGTGATGTTTGTTCTCATGACAAAAGAATAATGCTTTTCTATCATAAATATAAGGACTCCCTAGCACTATGCCACATATATTAAGTGATACAACATCCAAATCCACTTCATCAATCAACTTTGAAGCAATAGAAAATCTGACCCTACACTACTTGGTGACATTAAGTTTTTCTTTATCACGTACCCAACCAAGAGGATAATACTTTGGATGTGGTTTAGTTTCAAGACCCATCTTTTTGACAAGTGCTTAAAATATCAAATTTACTTGGGAACCCGGATCAAATAATGTATCTATCTTAGTGTGCTTAGATACAACTCTTATGTGAAATAATTCATTCCTCTTTATTTCATCATCATGAGATTCATTATTGGAATTTGAACTAGCATGAAGGGAATCTTTACCTTCTACTCCAACCGATGTGATCTTTCCTTCATCTCCTGAATCGGAACCAAGATCTTGTTGCACTGTAGCAACGATCTTTGTCCTCCCCTTTCCATCGAACTGTTTCGGTCTCTTCTCTAGATGTAGTTTCCAACATGTTCATCATCATGACCATTCTTCTTGCAATGAGTGCAAGATGGATTTCCTTCTTCCCTCTTTACAATGGCAGTCGTTTTTTCCTTCCTTATAAACTTTTTAAACTGCTTATGTGGGAGATTGGAAGGTTTCATTGTGGGATTTTCTTGAACATGCTTTCCCCTATTCTCAAGGTGAGTGGCTTGCACACAAACTTCATCAAGACTGGTGGGTTTAAACAATAGTAAAGTATGATGAATATAGATATGAAGTGCGCCAATATACCTCATTAAATTTTCATAAGAATCCAAAGGAATGTTTAATGCAAGAGCTTTCTTCCTAAATTCTTCCATGAAACTATGTATAGTTTGACCTTTACTTTGTCTTAAAGTTTGCCATTCCATAATTTCTTTATGTGAATAACCGAATGGATAAAATTGCTTCCTTATTGCTGATTTAAATTTCAACCATGAGGAAAGAAGATTACCACACTTACTTTTGTCCTGAAGTTTTCTCTCCCACCATACGAGAGTGGTGCCTTCCAACTGAAGAGAGGCCAATTTCACTTTAACTTCCTCTTCATCAATCTGTTGAACACAGAAATATACCTCAACCTGTTGTATCCAATTATCTATCTTTTGAGGATTAGCATATCCATTAAACATAGGTAAACCAAATTTTACATCAATCTTTAATAATGGTTTCTTAAAATAAGATTTATGGCTAGAATGATGAGAATCATGAGAATGCTTAGAGGAAGAAGAGCTAGAACTTGATGGTGAAGATGGAGGCTCAAGAGGGTCTCCTCTACCCCTTGATTCACTGAAGCATTATCATCTTCTTGTGCTTCCTTATTCTTCCATTTATTCTTCATCCTCTTCTTATAGTCTCCATACATTCGCTCGACCATTTCTCACATGTGATAAAATACCATACAAAAAAATTTCTCCTGTTCATCTCGCTTGTCCTCTTCGACCATTTTATTCCTTCAATATGCATGACCAACTTCATGATTGAAAGTATTAAGAGTTCCTTCACCCTGCTCATGCTTGGCCCTAGTAAGCATTCACACTCAACAATTGAAGTCAAAGATGACTGCTCTAATACCAACATGATCCGATATCTTTTCATCGATGTGACTTATTAAATAATTATATCAAATGAGCATAAAATGAAGTGCACCATAAATAAGGAATGACTCAACAATGAAGAGACATATGCATCATATCTGAACACAAAAAACTTGATAACGGAGTTCTTCCTTGGTGGACTACATCTCCAAGTCCTTCTCTCAAATGGGTAGGTCTTTTTATTAACTCAACAAAAGAATTTGGAAAAATACATAAGTATACCTCATTCTAGAGTTAAGTTGCAGAAGCTTTGCTCAGATCAAAAAATAAACAACACCATTAAATTTTTGGCATCGAATTACACAAAAATGAGTGTCTCCATGCCTCGATCTAAGTCTTGCACTTTCAGGCCCTTAAGAAAACTTGTCTCGGTTTTCGTGCCTTCCCCTGCAATAAATTAATGGGAAATTTCTCGTTTTCCATGTCCCATCCATACGGTCGCGTGCCCCTGGTATGACCCCTGATCTTTGGAAAAACTCAGCTCTTAAATAAAATCGAGGGGTGGACATACCAACAAGGTCGTTTGGACTATTGGTTGATGGATATATTTAAAGTACTTTGTTGGAGGAGGTTTCGAGGTCAAGCCCACAGACCTCCATTTTAATACAGGGCATATATATACATACATATATATATATATATATATATATATATATATGTGTGTGTGTGTGTGTGTGTGTGTTGTTTATTGTTGGGCCCATGCTAACTTTGGAGTATGGTTTGGCTTTGGTGGATCCCGCTAGATCTGGCAGCGGATTGTTGTATAAACTTAGTGGACTGGGGGTTGGCACCAACCAACCCCTTTTTCCATTTTAAATTTCAGTTGTTGGGCATCCTTGGGCATTTTCCCGCTTCCACGTGGCAACCCATGACTGGGATGTGGTGACCTTTCATTGGCCCACATCACCACATTGTATGGACAACCATGTCACCTCTGCCACGTTAGCCTACCACATCACATGTTGGGTGGATGTACATACTTCCACGTGGCACCTTCCCATTGGTCCACGGATTTGACCGAAAAATTCCAAAAATGAGTGACACATGTCACCTTATGCATGTGCCACATACCCTATACAGATGATGATTTCATCCGTACTGATTCCGACGTCAACAATATGGATGTTGACACATCCTTGCTGACTCGGCTAGGTTGACCAAAACTTTGAACGCAAATATCTTTTGATCTGTAACTCTGTTTGACGAGCCATTTACGCCATTGGAAGTCTTGTGACGTGCTCTTCGCGATGATTCCAATTTCACTGAGCTTTGAATACTTTGATGTTTTTCCCTTTCTCTGTCTACTGAGGCCATTCTGAAATTTATGAGTTGCTTTTGCGAATTATGAGTTATCCTTGGTATTTTCTGGATCCTTTTTGGATCACAAATGTTGGAACTTAGTATTTCATTTAAAATCATAAAAGACTCTGTTATGCAAAAATAGGCAAGAGATGCCCAGTAAAACCCTAGAAACACACAACCTATTTGTAAAATGTAAGCCAAGGTTGTATTATACCTTATATTTGAGTTTTGAAAGTTTTTGGGGATGTGGTTTATTATATTAGACTTGTTCATGTTAATTTTTCAATTGGAAGTTCAAAAAGGGTTGTTGTGAAAAAGAGCCAAAGTTTTCCTTGTAATTTGGAAGGTTGAAATTGTACTAAGTGACCAAATTAAAATGCACACCCAAATTTCCTTGTAGCTCCAAAAATTGTTTTATAATTTGTAATATGGAGTTATATATATGTTAAATTTACCTATGTCATTTAAAGTTCAGTTGAATAACAAGAGAGGTTTCTTTCATGTACCTAGATTTGGGATTTCATGTAAATTTGAAAGTAAAACTGCCTTAGAGTAAAAAGCACGCCCTCGTCTCAATTTTGACCCAAATTGCATGGTTCAACTTGAAAAAGGTGTAATTTTTATTTTAAATCTGTCTACAACCTTATATTGGAATTTTTAGATGAAAACCTACTTGATGTGCATAAACGATAAAAATTTCCTTGTAAAACCAAAGGGCCAAATTGTTGAAGTTGGCTATACGAAACTGCATACCCAAAGTTGGATAACCCTCCATAATTTAATATTTATGATTTGTATTGGATCGTTATATTATTTTTTAGCTATATTGATTCTTTCATAGTGGAATAAATTGGAGGAATAAGCTTTTAGGGTCATTTTAGTGGTAGGTCCTAGTTTGGAAAATTGGGGCCCAAAACCTTCTGAAGCCATTTTGAGGAATTAAACGGATTTTTTGGGTTATGTTGTCCTTAACTTAGGAAAACCCCCTTGAAGGTGTTATACAATCCAAGACCTTTCCAACAGTGCAGATCGTGCATCAACCAGAGTTTGTATGCAAAAGTTATGCCTCCCGCAAGTTGACCTACCGTGTTGACCACCATGGTACGAGAGGATGCCACGTCAACCCCAATTAGTCATACATATGGGGCTAGCTATGTGAAAAATTTAAAGAATATTATATAATTTTCAAAAACCTATCATGATTGATGGTTGAGGAAGTCAAAAACCTACCCATGTATGGCTATAAGACTATGTTAAATACCAAGCCACTAGGAGGAGAAGGGATTCCAGTCTTTTACATTGTATCTTGATCCATAGTGGAGTAGAACATCTAAGGGTGTTATTCTATGAGAATAATAGAGGAGGAGATATTTTGTAGCAACTGTATAGGCCACAGGTCAAAGGAAACTTCATAGAGAGTGCCTCTTTCTTTGTGCTTGCATCATTTCTATACCAGAGAAAAGACAGCAGAGCAACCTCACCTTCTAGCTGGGTTTTCTCCCCTATTGGGTTTCCCAGGTCATATCTTGTGTTAATTTGTGGATGGTGTGATTGTATTTTGTTGTTCTCTATTTTCATGCATAAGAAGAAAATTAGTAAGTAAATATTTTGGAGATGTAAAGGAAAAATAACCTTAATAGTAAATATTTCAATATTCTATTAGATTTGTTGTGACAAATTTCTCTAGTGGAATATCCATGGCAATTTACCGATCAATTTAAGTTTTAAATTGATGATTACAATATTGTTAACATGTTTTTACAATTAGGAGTGCATTTACACTCCAAAAAGGATGATTTCTATGCACATAGATTCATGACCTTTTGATGAATCAAACGATGGTGGGTTATGAGATCATAAATCAAGGACAATGACTTCTAACTGACCAATGATACATAGAAAATGACATGAAACTTAACAACACATAATTAACCCATATAAGAAAATACTTTAAAGAGATTAAATAATAGAAAATATAAAGTTTGTTCACTTCCAAATTGATTGATTGAAGTTCGAGAGTGTGTAATTTATATTTTTACATTTTCATATACCTTTGTTTGTGCATTTAGAGAAATAAAACCCGTTTCTATGAAAAAAGAACAAAAATTGTCTTATAGAATGAAGAGGTCAATATTATAGGAAATATTACAAGTTACAAAGTTGTAGAAAAGTTGTACATCTGTATATACCTTTGTTTGTGCAATTGGAAACTTAAAACCCTTTTCTATGCCAAAAGACCAAAAATTGTCTTATAGGACAAAGAAGGAAAATTTTGCATTGGTGCAAAATGCACGCCAGGCTACACTAAAATGCACACCTCGGTCTTGAAAATTATTCAACATGAGTGGTTCAAATTGTAAATTATTTTTCAAGTCATTTTACATAAGCCTATATACTTAGTTTTTCATTTTCAGTCATAAAATATTATGTTGTGCAAAAATAGGCAAGAGATGCTTAGTAAGGCCCTAGAAATGCACAACCTATTTGTAAAAAGTAAGCCAAGGTTGTATTATACCTTATATTTGAGTTTTGCAAGTTGTTGGGGGTGTGGTTTATCATTTTAGACCTGTTAATGTTGTTAATTTTTCAATTGCAAGTTTAAAAAGTTTTTTTGTGCAAAAGAGACAAAGTTTTCCTTGTAATTTGGAAGGTCGAAACAGTATTAAGTGACCAAATTAAAATGCACTCCCAAGCTTCCCTATAGCTCCAAAACTTGTTTTATAAGTCGTAAGATGGATTTAGATATATGGTAAATCTACACATAAAATTCAATTAAAGAACATGAGAGGTTTCTTTCATGCACCTAGACTTGGGATTTCATGTAAATTTGAAGGCAAAACCGCCTTAGAGTAAAATGCAGACCCTAGTCTCAATTTTGACCCACATTGAGTGGCTCAACTTGCAAAATATGTAATTTGTGATTTTACACTTGTCTATAACCTTAGATTGACATTTTTAGACAAAAACATACATGATTTGTGAAAGTTATTGGGGTGTGGTTTATCATATTAGACATGTTCATGTTAATAATTTTGCAATTGCAAGTTTAAAAAGGGTTGTGTGCAAAAGAGGTAAAGTTTTTCTTGTAATTTGGAAGGTTGAAATTGTACTAATTGACCAAACTAAAATACATTCCCAAGCTTCCTTGTAGCTCCAAAAATTGTTTTATAAGTTGTAAGATGGATTTAGATATATGGTAAATCTACCTATGCCATTTAAAGTTCAATTGAAGAACATAAGAGCCTGCTTTGATGCACCTATATTTGGGATTTCATGTAAATTTGAAGGAAAAACAACCTTAGAGTAAAATGCATGTCCTAGTCTCAATTTTGATCGAAATTGAGTGGTTTAACTTGAAAAAGATGTAATTTGTGATTTTACACCTGTCTATAACCTTAGATTGGAGTTTTTAGAAAAAAACCTACCTGATGTGCATAAAGGCTAAATATTTTCTTGTAAAACCAAAGGGCCAAATTGTTAAAGTTGGCTATATGAAACTATAGGACTAAAGTTGGATAAGCCTTCATATTTTAAGATTTTAGTTGTAAATTGACGATTACAATATTTTTAACATGTTTGTATAATTATGAGTGCATTTACACTCCAAAAAGGATGATATTGAATTTTTGAAATGTAGGTCGAGGTATGTGATTATATATTTTCAATGATTTATTCTCTTTAAAGTATTTTCTTATATGGTTTAAGTATGTGTTGTTAATTTTTATGCCATTTTCTTTTTATCATTAGTTGGTTAGAATTCATTGACCTTGATTTCTGTCATAACCCACAAACCTATAACCTACTAACCCATATTGAGAATGTGCTAATTGATTTTAACTATCAGTGAATATTGATAATCTACCACAACTTTTAACCCTCCACCCACTCACCTTGGTAAATTTCTAAGCCTCCACCCTCATCCACCATAGGAACCATGTGCATGCTCCAAAACCACTACCTGGGACCTAAATGGAATATTTGAGCTACAAGTGTCATATGGTAGCCATTACAAGGTTTAACACATAGACTATTTTTTGGGGGCTTTGGACGTGGTTTAGGGTCTGGGGTTGGGTGTTAGGGATTGAGGGGTTAGAGAGTTTAGGGGTCAGGGGTGTTTAGGGGGTTATATATAACTATATAACACATATCAAATACAAATACAAATACAAATTATATTGCAAACAAATAACAAATAAAAAATAAACAAAAAAAATTCAAACATAAAAAACACTCTGGGGCCAAACCCCCGACCAAATAAACCCACTCCCAAACCTGTTGACCATGGCTAACATTAATCAACATGTAGTGATTCAATAATTGGCCCATTTCCTTTTCATCTTTCTCGTTCGATGGTGAATAATGTGTATCAAACATACATGATGCACTAGGTAGTGAGCCCTTGATTGACTCACTGCATCGTGCCTAATGTTAATTGTTGACCACTGCATTAATTTACCCCACCTTCTAGTAAGGAGAGTGCGAAGAGGAGCAAGCCACTAAAATTTTCATTGGATTGACCCCACTTGCCAGTAAGGCGAGTGCACAAAGGAGAAACCCATTGAAATTTTCATTAGATCGACCCCACCTGCAAATAAGGAGAGTGTCTAGAGGATTAGACTTGTTCAAAGAGAGACCAAACCCACCTGTGCATCCAAGGAGGGATGGACCCCACAATATATTTGATGTGTATCCCCATTGTTGATGTAGATAGAGAATGCAGTTCATGTATCTTTTGTTATAGGAATAATCACGTACATCGGTACAAGCTCTTC
Organism: Picea sitchensis; assembly: GCA_010110895.2. NCBI lineage: Eukaryota > Viridiplantae > Streptophyta > Pinopsida > Pinales > Pinaceae > Picea > Picea sitchensis. The sequence goes on from SNQJ01S0109560.1 coordinate 41,376, forward strand.
TGGGTAGGGGCAGGTCTGTACAAATTGATGGCAAGTGACCTCAGCAGGCTGTAGAGGTGGACTACAGTAGATTTTTTGCCAGAGAATATTTCCAGGATATTGTTGAGGTTTGGTTTTCTAATTTGTATGGTTATTGGAGAACAAGGTTGTTCTCAGTTTTGGTGAATTTGGAGGACAAGGTTGTCCTCATATTTTGGTGATATTGTATTGGAGGGGAGGGTTGGTTTTACCCTCAGGATTTCTGATGATAACAAAATTACAAAACTGAAATTTTGTTTGATATGTGTTGATGATTCATCTATGATATTTTTTGTTTCCGTTGCTTATGTTTTTAGTCAATAAATTTCAGTGTATAATTGTTCAGTGATAACAACTAGGGTCTTATTGTTGGTTCACTAGGAAGAAATTTCTCAGATATGAAATATAGTCACATAGAGTTGCATGTGAAAATTGACAGAGAATAACTCAAGAGACGTGAAACTGAGTGAGCATATGCAAAATCACCTTTGATAATAGATGGACAAAGTGTGATGAATACATAAGATAGGGATCCATGCTTAGGCATAAAATAAGTGTGTTATAAGTAGGTGTGACAACATTTGCATAAGATAAACACTTTTACATCATATAAAAAGGAGTGACAAAGAGTAGTCTCCCCCCTAGATCACGTGTCCTAGTATATCCACCCTAAAATGGTCACATAACAACCCATATCATAAATGAATAACATGTTGAAGACTTACCAACATCAAGGGGTGGTCGGTTGAAGCCATAAGAGAAATTCCTACCTTGAAATGGGGACTAAAAGGGATGGACATGACCAAACACAAGGGGTCAGGAAATACTACACAGGCCACCCACCAATACATATAACATCTTAGCATGGTACAATACAATACATGAGTGCAAATACCACACTTTTATCTCTTCATGATACAATGAGGAAAATAATATTCTCTGATGATGGTCCACATATTGTGAAAATATATAGGGTACACTGAAGTGAATCTAAGGTGTAACAGCTAGCTCCATCTCAGGGACATGTAGTCATCTTGAGAGTGCATGAGAACACCAAAATATACAAAAATTGTAGACCTGAAACATTCTCAACCAATGGATTTCAAATACAGGGGAGGGTGAAGACACAAATGCATTTTCCCCTTCCCTAAGAGAGAAATAAATACATAAGTAAATGCAACATATCTAAGAACATGTTAGTAGCACCACATCTCAGAGAAAACAAATTTACATGTAAGCAACATTTTACTTTTTATTCTACAAAATAAAATGCAAAAAATCAATGAAATGAAACACATGAGTAAGAAAGGATAAGAAAACTTACTATCAGATATTGCCTTGATATAACATCTTTAGAATTTTCCCATTCATAGGAAAAGGAAACTGCTCACCATCTAGATGATTAATATAGAAAGAATTATTACCTGCAAAATATTTAATTTTGTAACGACCTAAATAAAGACTTTTGAACTTACAATGTTTACTTTCCTTTTTATTTTTTTTCCACATGAGAACAAGATCAACTTTCTCAAAATTTCTTGGGTGAGCCTTCTTGTGGAATTTTGTGTTTGTATTTTCCTGACTCTTTTCTAGATGATCAAAGGCACGTCTTTGATACTTGTCAAACTCAATCAACTAAATGATTCTATTTTGCACTGCATCTTAATTAGATGAGAGATGTTTCATTAACTTGTAAAATGGGATCTTCAGGTGAACTAGCAATGTTACATCCATCCTATAAACTAACTCAAATGGGATATTTCTAATGGAGTATTTCTTAGTTATTCTATTATCCCATGGAACACACTTTATCTTTGTATCCAAAATTTTCTTGTTGTCTCCAACTATATTATTAATAATGATCATTAGATTCATGTTACTTGAGTAAGCAAGAAGATTTCCCTAAGGGTAATAGTTGTAGGAGTGGGATAGGAAAGTGTTATATTTGAAACAAAAGGATGACTACTCTAAGAAACTAAAATCTTTGACATTGCTGGGAATAATATTTTTTGGCACTCCAAAATGATTGATAATATTCTCTTCCAAAAATTCCACGATGAGCTTATCTATGGCTCTCTTAGTTGGTATAGCTTCAACCCATTTCATGAAGTAATACATAGTCATGAGAATGAATTTATAACCATTTCTAGAATTTTCTTTAAATTATCCAATAAAATCAAGGCCCCATTGTTGGAAGGTCACTTCCAATATCATTGGTTGCAAAGGGAGGGTTGCTAGCTTCTACTTTCTTGTGAAGAGCTGACAAGGCTAGAACAATATTACAAGCTTGTGGAAATATGAGAATATAGTTGGAAAATAGTAACCACCTCTTAAAATCTTGTGGGTGGTGGTTCTTGCTAAATTATTTCCACCACACAACCCCTTATGAAAATAATCCATTAACTTCTTAGACTCTTTAGGTCTACACATCTGATAATTAATCCATCCAAGGCCTTGGTTGATAAAAACAATTAGAGGCCTTCGATCTTAGTGCTCTTATTTTATGATATGTTAAGTGATTCAAAGTTGTAATTTTCTGAATGTAGTAAATGATATCCTCATACCAATCATGATGTTCCAATTATTCCAACACTATTCATATCATATGACAAGAATCTTCTTTCATTCCAAGGGAAAATGTGTTTCCTTTTTCCATCATCTGGGATAATCCTTGATCCCTAATAAAAATTTTGGTTTGATTTCCAAATCACACTCTTGCATATTAGACACCCACTTTCCCCTAGTTCTAAAACAATCCCATTGAGATGAAATGTCTTTTGCTTAGGAGTGGGGAACGTAGACAATTATCCTTGAACAACCCACACAGGTCCTGAAATGTATTAGCGTCTTAAAAAGAACACAAGCTTGCTTCTCCATAGTGGAATACTTCATTTCAGAATCTCTGAGAACTTTACTCATAAACGCTATGGTTTTCTCTTCAACTTGATCATTCTTCTAAAGTAGAACACCCACAATGGTATCCTTGAAGGCAAAGGAGAAAAATTGGAAATCCTTCAAATAATCCAGAATTACTAACACATGAGGTTTCAAAATGGCCTCTTTGATATATTCAAAAGATATCTTTCCATTCTCATCCCATTTTAAATACACATCTTTCTTAAGCAACTTATTTACGAGCTTAGTTGTTTCAAGAAAATTTGGGATAAATCTTCAGATAAAGTTGATTTTGTCGAAAAGCGACAAAAGGTATTTCTTGTTTTGGGGAAAAGGGATTTATTTGATACCTTTAATCTGTTCAGGGTCAAACTTTACCCCATCCTTTGAAAATATATTCCCAAGAATCTTTCCTTCAAGAACCCCAAATATTGACTTTTTTAGGTTCAATGATATTCCATACTTGCAACATCTTTCAAACACTTGCCTGAGATGTCCAACATGAGAACATATTTCTTTTGAAAACACCATGAGATCTTCTTGATATATCTCAATTATTCCCATAAGATATCTAAATTCATATTCCATGGCTCTATGAAAGGTGGCACCCACATTAATTAAACCAAAAATCATCCTTAAATACTTGAAAGTGCCCCAAGGTGTGGTAAAAGTAATCTTATGTCTATCATATTCATTTACCCACACTTGATTGTAGCCGGAAGATCCATCCAAAAATGACATCATTTTTTACCATGTAATTCTTTGCAATAAATTGTTCTGTGTTGGGAAATGGGTAATTATTCTTTTCAAACGATACATTTAGATTCCTAAAATCAATACGTAGTCTAATGTCACACATATATTTTATTACCACTACAATTTTGGATAACCATGTTGAATGCATTTTAGTCCCAATCATCTTGGATTCAAGCAAATTATGCAACTCTTTTTGAATGAGAGGAACCAACTTCAGATTAATCTGTCTCAACTTTTGTTGGAAAGAATTGGAATCCTCCTTCAAAGGTATAGTATGCTAGATAATATCACCTTTTTAATATTTAAAATTATCATAAGACCAAGTGAAGACATCTCTATATTTTCTAACCAAATTCTTAATTTCCCTTATTTCTTTTCTTGAAGTTCCCTTACCAATTTTTATGATTTTAGGACTTACTAGGGAACTAACATTAACTTCCATATACTCATCAAGTTTAACCATCTCTTTTTTTTCTTTGTACATGCCATGTTTGTCTAACCTCCTTTACAAAGGAACAAGGCTAGTAAGAATATTGTTATCTATAAATTGTTCTTAACACTCTACTCCTTCTTCTCTCCAATTGATTTCATTATGAACAAAATCTTGAAAGTTGTTGATGAATCTTCTAATTTGGGCATCATCCTCAAAACCTTTCCAATGTTCAATGTTGTCTGGAACAGAAGATCTAAAAATGATCTCTAAATTCCCACCTTCCAAAAAATCCTTGCATGGTTGAAGAGTTGAAGAAACTACAACTAAAGCATTAAGTATCTCATTAAACATTATATTCTCCACTTCTAAAGGCAAGGTATTAAACCATTACATGGTATCCCACACTTCATTTCAATATCTCTTTAATTTCTCATTATTGCATGCAAATTGATTCTTTACTTGTAGGATTACCAAGTGTTAGTCACCTTGGATTTTCAAATATTAATTCCCATATATTTATCCATATTTAATTCAAGAAAAAGGGCTTCATACTTCACTAAATTTTTCACTTCTTTTAATTCTTAATGAAATTCATGACATAAAGTGTCACCCATGGGAGAAATAAACACCACTCTTGCACTGACCCATGTTTTAGAATTGGCTCCATCAAAATTCATTTTCCAAGGAATATTGACATCTTCTCAAGGATCTATCTTAGTTGCAAGAACAATATGAGATCCTAAGTCTTCTTCATAGAAAACCAATTCATTCATATGATATAAGGGGTCGTATACTTAATATTTTCTCATTTGTTCATGATGCAAAGTTACATAGGTATTTTCACAAGTGTGAATCATGGAATAAGATAGGTTCAATTGGATTCTACCTCCAAGATTGTCAAACCACTTACAATATCAAAGCATTCCCAAAGAATCTAGAACCTCAATGGTGACTACATCCATAGTCAGAGAAACATATTGTAAAATAACTAATCTCACATGAAGATCCTTGATCAAACCATAGAACTTTACTTCTCTGGAATCCATTGCACATATGTTTCTATATTGTATTGTGGTTTTTAGTCCCAACTGATTCAACGCATTGTTGGAAATATTGTTTTCATTGATGTAAAAGATAGGGGGAGACTACAAATGTCTAAGATAAATATTGCAAGATGGAGATTGTTGGAAATATTATTTTTGGATTTTTGATGGTCAGATTGGATACCCTATTTTTGAATTATTTTTTATGATGAATACCTAGCTCAAATGGAAGCATGGGATATATGGTTGGAAATAATATTTTTACACCTTTCCAACGATATATGGCACTCCCTTTAACTCCTTAGGAATGAGGAGATATGAATTTTTCTATCAGACAACCCAACCAAGAAGTTCAAGTCAACCCAGCCTGTCTTTACAAGTTGGCCCTAAAAGTGAGCACAAAAACACTATAAATACAAGATATATGTGCAAATTTGAATAACATCCAAGAAACAATATCAAGTCTGAGGTGAAAAGAAGAGATTTGATGTGCGCAAGAGAAGATGAAGAGTATTCTTGGGGTCTAAAGGTGTGCAAGATGTGTTTTCTTGGAGTTTTAAAGGTGTGATATGAAGAAATAAGGTCTATGGTGTTGTAAAGTGCGTTGTTTTGAATTTGTGATGCTTGAGTATGGATTTATATTCTAGGAATGGTATTATGAGGCTTTCTAGAGTATGAAGGCTAAATCTGACAAGGGTTTGAAGCTATGTTTGGGGCATGAAGCAAGGAGAGGCATTGGAAGATGAAAGTTAAGGGTATGATGATGTTGTGAAATGCATAAATTATGAAGCATGCAGGTGAATTTAGATGTACTATGTGTGTGAAGATATTATATTGGTGTCTATACAGGTCTTACTGATTGGTGCTCAACTGAGGATATTGGTGTCTCCAATAGATTGGTGCCTACAAAATATATTGTTGAGCTGGTGCTCAACTAAGGGGATTGGTGTCTCCAATAGGTTGGTTCCTACACAATATCTTGATGACTTGGTGCTCAAATAAGGATATTGGTGTCTCTAGTAGGTTGGTTCCTACAATATTTGTAACAATAGATTGGTGCCTAAAGATATTTATAAAGATAAGTTTTTATGGTTTTTTCCCACAAGGGTTTCCAAGTTAAACTCAGTGTATCATGATTTGAGTTTATATGCATTTACTATTTTAAAGTTAATGAATGATTGATGAATGGTAAATTAAATATAATTTTTACTTTAATTTACCATTCATNGGTGCCTAAAGATATTTATAAAGATAAGTTTTTATGGTTTTTTCCCACAAGGGTTTCCAAGTTAAACTCAGTGTATCATGATTTGAGTTTATATGCATTTACTATTTTAAAGTTAATGAATGATTGATGAATGGTAAATTAAAGTAAAAATTATA